>JADBJO010006657.1:55000-60000 GCA_016801955.1 Conus betulinus | reverse complement strand
GAGTTTCATCCACTTAATGGATGCATTTCTGAGAGTGTTGCTCAAATTTCCTGACCAACACTGCAGGTGCCTGTATCTCTCGGGCCTGGTTGACGCCGGGATATATTATGAAAGGAAGCGTAGAGTACAGCCCTGTCATGTAGTCTCAAAACGAAATGGAAATCCGTAGCATCATCTTAATCATCATCATCCTCATTCTCATCGATCAGCATAAACAAAAAAAATGTCTCAAATTTCTGTGGCCTTCATGCCCTGCTCTCAAGGTGACCTCAGTTTCGATGTCCTCCCGGGGGGGGGGGGGGGTCCATGTCTGTGGCCTTGGTTTGGTTCCATCGGGGTCACCGGTATCGGCGAGTCCATGGGGGCTGTCGTTGGACGGACGTGGTGGCGCCCTCCGGAGGGACAGCTCACTCGAGCCGGCTCCGCGACTAAGCAATTATTGTCGTCAGTAGGGGGCTTAGTAGGTGATGTCCTGCGTGTTAGATCAGAACAGGCGCCACTGAACACCACCGAAGTGACTCGGCAGCAGTGCAGTGTCTCCTCCGGTGGGTTGCCTCTTGACGACCTGACAGTGAATGCTTCCTGTGGATTGCCGGTGCCGGGGCTGCGGCGGGGCCGACCGGACTGTGGCTGTGGACGGGTTTGTCGGAATGAGCGGCGTGGGTGCACTGCCTCTGAGTGGCGCAGAGATCGGGACAGCAAAAAAAAAAAAAAAAAAAAAAAAAAAAAATTACAGACAGACACAAACCGCTAGCATGGTAAGAACTGAGCGCGTGCAGCAAAACAAACTGGTAGGGAGAGTGAACAACAAGAAAATGTCCAATCACGTTTGCAGCAGGTAATAAAAGTTAAAGCAAAACAACTCAAAGCCACTGCTGTCGCAGCACCTATGCGCCTAGCTCCAATGGAGGCGGGAAGGCACAGAGAACAACTTGTTTCTCTCCACCTGACGAGAACACCCATCATCACGAAGAAAAGAAAAAAAATAATAAGAAGAAGATCTCACTAACGCCAGCTCACGCTGACCCCGCGATGAAGCAGGTACAGTCGTCTGTACAGGGAGTTAAGCAGGTGGTGTCCCGCGTGTGGGTTGGATCCAAGTAAGCACCAATGAGTACTATCAGAATGACCAGTGAGAAGTTCAGCGTTTCCTGCGCTGGGTTGTTTCGTTACAACACAATATTGGTCTGTCTCTGTATATACTGCCGATGCTGGGTTTGAAAGAATACAGACCTGAATGTGGCTTTATGAAGGGTGATGGAATGAGCGGTATGGGGTTAACGTCGCTGGGAGAGGAGAAATGGCACACTGAGGATGAGACACTGAGACAGAGAAAAGTAACAAAATAACAAAACAAAACAAAAAAAAAGGTGTACAAGCACACTTTTCTTATTTTTCTTGTTTTTGTTCTTGCTTTTTCTTTTCTTGTTGTTGTTCTTGTTGTTCTTGCTGTTCTTCTCGTTCTTCTTCTTGTTGTCATTCTTGTTTTTGTTCTTCTTCTTTCTTCTTCTTCTTCTTTTTTTTTTGTTCTTGTTCTTTGTTCTTTCTTCTCCTTCTTGTTTTTGTTGTTGTTGTTGTTGTTGTTGTTGTTCTTCTTCTTCTTCTTCTTCTTCTTCTTCTTTTTGTGTTGTTGTTGTTGTTGTTGTTGTTGTTCTTCTTCTTCTTCTTCTTCTTCTTCTTCTCTTCTTCTTCTTCTTCTTCTTCTTCTTTCTTCTTCTACCTGAACCCAATGACAATTCATCGGGGGCTGCATACTAAAGAGCATCTCATTAAATTCCTCCAGGTTTGTTGACTGTGCACTGATGCTTGGGTAACTTACAAAGAAATAACGTACACAGACAACGCCGTAAACTGAGCAGTGGAAAACATATGCACAAATCCCAGCTTTCTCACACAACCACCGACAGACCTGCAGAAAAGCTGGTAACATGATCTTCTGTATGGTGCTACAATGACCCTCCAAACAGTAGAAGGAGCAGAATAAGAAAGAGAGGAAGAGCATCCATAGTTCAAACGTTTCCAGAGAGGCAACACATTTATGAAACTGAAGAAGGCCAATCATAATTGCTCGTTGTTATCTCTCTGTATCATCATTGTGCGGCTCCACATTTACTTCAACGTTTCTTCAACAAGAACATTATTTCTGGAGTGTAATATATGGAGTCTGGAGTCTCTTACAGCATTTGATTTGTCGTCGGGAAATAGCTGTCGTCAACACAGCTTCATGAGCAAAGGATAAAAGCAGATCATTCTCCCGAACTTTGAAACACCATACATGCAATGATTAGAAATTGGAGGTGAAAGCACGCGATCGATCTTTGCTCTCAAATGGCAGAGGACAACCTTCCTGCTTTTCTTGTCTTCTTCTGCCGTTAATCTGAGATGGCTACACAGATACCAAGAAGGTTCTGATAACTGTAAAAACTAAATGTCAGATGCAGCAGAAAAACAGCAACAACAACAACAACGACGACGACAACGACAACAACTTCAGCAACCAGCCACCATGACAAAAGTGGTTAGCATCGTGGTCTCCCAGCTGGGAGGTCGTGGTTCGATTCCAGTTAGAGGCATGTAGGATTTGTCCACCAGAGATGAATTTGCCGTGGGCTGATTTGTTTAAAACCGGGATCACACAGTCGAGTTTCATCCATTTAATGAATGCGCCTCTGAGAGTGCTACTCAAATTTCCTGACCAACACTGCAGGTGTCTGTATCTTTCGGGCCTGGTTGACGCCGGGATGCATTATGAAAGTCAGCGTATAGTACAGCCCTGTCCTGCAGTCTTACATCGGAATGGAAATCCGCGGCATCACTTTCATCCTCCTCATTCTCTTCGATCGGCAAAAAAGTCTCACATTTTGTGCACTTTCATGCCCCGCTCTCATAGTGATCTTATCGTTGATGTCCTCTCCCATGTCTATCGGCCTGGTTTGATTCCTTTGGGGTCACTGTTATCGGCAAATTCATGGGGGCTGTCGCTGGACGGATATGGTGGTGCCCTCCGGAGGGTGAACTCACTGACGCCGACATTGCGATTAAGCAATTATTGTCGTCAGCGGGAGGCTTAGTAGGTGGTGTCCTGCGTATGTTGGATCAGAACAGGCACCACTAAACACCACCGAAGTGACTCAGCAGCAGTGCAGTGTGTCCTCCTCCAGCGGGTTGCCTCTGGATGACTTGCCACTGAATGCTCCCTGTGAATTAGTACGGGGCTGCAGCTGGCTGGGCCGGTCTGCAGCTGTAGACAGGGCTCGATTAAGAGGCGTGGGTGCAGGGCTAAAAAGGTGACACAGAAGACGAAACAGCAAAACAACAGCAACAACAACAACGACGACGACCACGACCACGACCACGACCACAACGACCACACGACCACGACCCACGACCACGACCACGACGACAACAACAATATTATAGCGAAAACCAACTGATTTCTCAGCCACAAATGCAAAAATATGGAGAAGCTTATTTTACACAGACACACACAGACACACACACACACACACACACACACACACACACACACACACACACACACACACACACACCACCACACCACCACCACCACCACCACCTTTAATTCATTTCGAATTATTATTCTAAAGTACTCCTTTGCCATTAAATCATGTCGATTCGTTACCATAATAAGAACAATACACCTTGGAACAAGCGTGCGTAAACACGAAACAGAAACATCTTTTCAATTAGAAACAAAGGAAGCTGGAAATATTACAAGTTTGGCACCATCTTCAATGAGTGAAGAACTCTTTGATTTTAGGGCAGCCGTCTTCTGATGCATTTTACCGAAGGCTGTTGTGTCAGATTTTCTGTAACCCTCTGCGTATGCGTACTAATGGCTTCTTCTGCACGATTATGGAAGGCAGCAATGAAATCCCTTGAGAATTATGGCTGTGGCGCATGCTCACTGAAACCTCTCTCTCTCTCTCTTCATGATTTGTTTTTGTTACTTTTTTTTTTTGCTTCATTTCCATTGCAGTACGCTTTTCTGCACACACACACACACACACACACACACACACACACACACACACACAAACACATATATATATATATATATATATATATATATATATATATTTTTTTTTTTTTTTTTTTTTACACGCACAAGCACACACAAATGCTTTAACACACAATGCCAGAAGAAGAAGAAGAAAGAAGAGCTTAAGAGAGAGAGAGAGAGAGAGAGAGAGAGAGAGAGAGAGAGAGAGATGTAACACTCGCAAACCGTATAAAAAGGAAAACCTAGCGACGTGCGAAGCGCAGCATGTTTGCCACAGCTCCACAAAGAGAGACAATGACACACGTGATTTCCATGAACCAAACGCGTGCGTGGAGTGTCGTCTTTGTCTGTTCCTGCACGTGTTTCCCACCTCAGTGGGCCACATTACGTCCGGTGTGTGTGGTTGATGGAGGGGGGAGAAAAGAGATGAAAAAAGTCGACAGAACATGATCAAAGGAAAACCCACGTCGTATGACGTCTCAGGATGACCATTAGACAAAACTGCAAAAGAGGAGAGCACTCGCAGTGCTCATTATTAATTATCTCTGTTATGGACCGTTAAAACACACACACACACACACACACACACACACACAATGCACACATACACACGCGCTCGTTCGCGCGCGCGAGCTCATGCGCTCACGCACACACACACACACACACACACACACACACACACACACACACACGCAGAGTTCATTTCTGAGGAACTGTCAGCCATTTCATCACGTCACCCTCGTTACCATAGTAACAAAAGTATATATTTTTTAATTGCTTGCTTGAGTAAATGACAAAAAAAAAAATCCCATATTCTGTTAAGGAGTTTTCTGAGAAGATTACAAATTTGGGAACCATATCAATTGCGTGTGAAATGTTCTGTTTTGCCCCAGGTATTGGAACTACTTTGACGCAGGACATCGAAGACTTTTGTGTGAGACTGTTGGTACTGTTCTGGACGCTAATGGCTTTGGCT
>JADBJO010006657.1:45000-50000 GCA_016801955.1 Conus betulinus | reverse complement strand
TTGCTCGTGAATCTGAGTTGACGGCAGACATTCCCCCTGACGACGAATCAAAAACTTGTATAATCTTTACAAATTAGACTCCAGAGATCATGTCCTGGTTCAAGAAACGTCGAAGTAAATGTGAAGCAGCACAAAGGTGATACAGAGAGATAACAACGAGCAACAATGATTGGCCTTCTTAGGTTTCTAGAATGTGTTGCCTCTCTGGAACTGTTTGTACCATGGATGCTCTTCTTCTTCTTCTCTCTCTCATCTTCTGCTCCTTCTACTTTGTAGAGTGTCATTGTGGCACCGCGCTGAAGATCATGTTAGCAGCTTTCTCCAGGTCTGTCGTTGGTTGTGTGTGAAGGCTTGGATCTCCTCAAATGTATTGCCCTGTCCTTTCTGCAATGTCGACAGTGCACGTTAATTCATGGTGAGAGACTCCGGCCTCAGCACATGATCCACAAAGCCGGATGGATCTGATGAGAAGTTCCATTGTGAAGAAACTCCAATCAACTTCGTTAGGTTCAAAGAGAAGAAGAAGAAGAAGAATTTGAAGAAGAAGAATTTTGAAGAAGAAGAAATTTGAAGAAGACGAATTTGAAGAATTTGAAGAAGAAGAAGAAGAAGAAGAAGAAGAAGAAGAAGAAGAAGAAGAAGAAGAAGAAGAAGAAGAAGAATTTGAAGAAGAAGAAGAAGAAGAAGATGAAGAAGAATTTGAAGAAGAAGAATTTTGAAGAAGAAGAACAAGAAGAAGAATTTGAAGAATTTGACGAAGAAGAAGAAGAAGAAGAAGAAAGAAGAAGAAGAAGAAGAAAAAAAAAGAAGAAGGAGAAGAAGAAGAAAGAGCAGAATTGGAAGAACTTGAAGAAGAATTTGAAGAAGAAGAAGGAGAAGAAGAATTTTGAAGAAGAAGAAGAAGAAGAAGAAGAAGAAAGAAGAAGAAAAAAAAGGAGGAGGAGGAGGGGAGGAGGAGAAGGAGGAGGAGAGGAGAAGACGAAGAAGAAGAAGAAGAAGAAGAAGAAGAAGAAGAAGAAGAAGAACAAGAAGACAAGAAGAAGAAGGAGAAGAAGAAGAAAGAGCAGAATTGGAAGAACTTGAAGAAGAATTGAAGAAGAAGAAGGAGAAGAAGAATTTGAAGAAGAAGAAGAAGAAGAGAAGAAGAAGAAGAAGAAGAAGAAGAAGAAAAACGAGGAGGAGGAGGAGGAGGAGGAGGAGGAGGAGGAGAAGAAGAAGAAGAAGAAGAAGAAGAAGAAGAAGAAGAAGAAGAAGAAGAAGAAGAAGGAGGAGGGAGGTGGAGGAGGAGGAGGAGGAGGAGAAGAAGAAGAAGAAGAAGAAGAAGAAGAAGAAGAAGAAGAAGAGGGAGGAGGAGGATGAGGAGGAGGAGGAGGAGGAGTAGAGAAGAAGAAGCCGCCAGAAGAAGAAAGAAGAAGAAGAAGAAGAAGCAGGAGGGGAGGCAGAGGAGGGGGAGGAGGAGGAGGAGGAGAAGAAGAAGGAGAAGAAGAAGAAGAAGAAGAAGAACAACAACAACAACAACAACGACGACGACGACGACGACGACACAACAACAACAACAACAGCAAACAACAACAACAACAACACAACAACAAGAATACCATAATTTTTTTGTTTGGACATTTTTTCTCTCTCTTTTTCTGAGTTTCTCATTTTCAGCGCCCCCCCCCCCCCCCCCCCCCCCACATCCTTTCCTGGTCTCCCTGGTAGCCGGATGCCACTCATTCTTTACCCTTCACAAAGCCAAACACAGGCCTTTCTCCCCTCAGCCTCAGCATGGGCAGGTTCCAGAGACCAGACAATATCACGTTGTAACGAAACATCCCGCCACAGGAAACGCCGAACTTCTGCGGGGGTCAGTCTGGCAGTTGCTCATCGGCTCGTGGTTGGATTCAACACACGCGGACACCACCTTCTTAACTCCCTGTACAAATGACTATAGCTGCTTAATCGCTGTGTCAGCTTGAGCTGGCGCGAGTGGCTCTTTTGCATTTTTTTTTCTCTTGCTGATGATGGATGTTCATGTGAGGTGAGGGAACAAGTTGATCTCTGTGCCCTCTGCCTGAACGGTTGCTAGGCGCAGAGGTACCGCGACAGCATTGGCTTCGAGTTGTTTCCCTTTAACTTCTACAACCAATGCATGCATGAATGGGTATTTTCTTATTGCTTACTCCTTCATATCATTTTGTGTTGCTGCACGCGCTCAGGTCTTCCCAAATTAGCAGTTTGCGTCTCTTTGTACTTTTTTTTTTTATCTTTTTTTCATTTCTTACAGTAATATGTTGCTTATTGTTTAAGTATCTATTTTAGTCTTTTTTTTTCTTTCTTTCTGCCTTTCCTTTCTTTACTTATCTATTCATTTATTTGTGTTCATTTACTTCATTTACTACTTAGCTAGCTAGTTAGTTAGTTTTATCTATGTATTTATTTGTTTATTCATTTATTCATTCATTATTTATTTATTCATTCATTATCTATTTATCATTCATTCATTCATCATTGCTTATATTTTATTCATTCATCATTCATCTCTATCTATCTATTTTTTTTCTTTGCTATTTATGTCGTCGTTTTTGTTGCATTCAAAACTTCTTGTCTTTTTTGTAACTTGTTTTTAAACCTTTACGACCTTTTCCTTTGATACCGTAGCTTCACAAATAAATCATGTTTTACTCTCTCTCTCTCTCTCTCTCTCTCTCTCTCTCTCTCTCTCTCTCTCTCTCTCTCTCTCTCTCTCTCTCTCTCTCTCTTTCTCAGGATGTGTACCATTATGATCTTTCTTTGTGTGTGCGTATACCTAATACATGTATGTCTCGTGGCTTCGTGACTGTCTCCAAACGGATAACACACGATGATATTTGTTGTTTGTTTGTTTGTTCGTTTATATGTTTGGTATGCGCGCGGTGGGAAAGGGGAAAGCCTGTGTTTATGATTTTTTTTTTTTTCCTTTCGAACTTTGTGTTTGGAATATGAGTGTGGTGTTTACTGGCGTCCTTTCCATCCTCTCAAGCAATTGACATTTCCTGAGCGGAGAGTATCCAGGCTTCAGATGAAGTAAACAAAGAAGAATAAGAACAAAGAAACGAACAAATAGTGTGATGGGAATTGTAGAATACAGGCCACCTTTCAACACGTGGAGTTTGCCTCTACTGGCATAAGGGTATCACAGTGATACATTTTATGCGTGTTTCAGAAGTGTATTTTCAGCAAAGTACATTTTAATGTCTCGTAGACAGAATCATGGAGAGAGAGAGAGAGAGAGAGAGAGAGAGAGAGAGAGAGAGAGAGAGAGAGAGAGAGAGAGAGAGAGAGAGAGAGAGAGAGAGAAGAAAAACGTTTATTGCACAGATTAATCAGCCCTACTTCAAGCATCTCAAACGTTTGTGTGCGTAAGATCAATAACCGGAAGGAAGAGGTCCACAGATCTCCATTAAATTCACAGGCTGGATGGCCCAGCGACACTAGCTAGATATCCCCTTCCACGCTGAACCACTCTATTTCCACAAACCTTAACTAAATGCTAGCAAACTGCCCAGAGAAAACGTGGACAAACGAGTCACAAGACAAAGCACGACGCGTTTCGACGTCTTAGGTCTTCTTCAGGCAAGGTACAAACAAAAACAGGACCACGCACATTCACTGAGCTTTGATCGCTTCAGAGTTCAGCGCAAGGAAGGCGCTGGATGTGAGGAATCACAGCCGGCAGGATATCAGGAACCGAATCACAGAAGGCAGGATATTAGGAACCGAATCACAGACGGCGGCTTCTTCAGTACAAATAGCTGTCCCGCCCGCTGGAAGTTTTGTCCATGTAGCATCATGTTTTGTGTGAGTCAACGCCTTGCTTGCGCTGAACTCTGACGCGATCAAAGCTAAGGGAATGTTCGTTATTCTGTTTGTTTTTTGTTATCTTGTCTGAAGAAGACCTAAGAGGTCGAAACGCGGTCGTGTTTTGTCTTGTGACTCGTTTGTCCACGTTTCTCTGGGCGGTTGGCTAACATGTATTTAAGATTTGTTTAGATTTCCGCCTGCAGTCGTCTCACTTTGCAAGTAGATCCACTTTATTTCCGATTATGCATAACACAGACGCAGCACTGGGTAAAATCTTCTCGGTTACTAGACTAGAGATAATGCAGACAAGCGTATGATGAGATGCTACTTGAAAGGGAGCAGAAAAAAATCGTGATATTTGTACCGAATCAAGACGACTTTTACAGATAACATGACTTTTATTGAAATGACAGTGCACCTTAATAGGCTTCGAACATGGTTGAAGCTAGAGATAGACTAACGGTATTTTCTCTGCAGACCTGTTTTTTAAGACAGTCTCGAACTTTTTTTTTTTTTTTCTTTTTTTACATATAAATCCATAACTATCTCGCAACTGCAATATAAATGCATTTTATTTTGTGCACACGTGTGTATGGGTGTGTGTGGAGGGGGGGGGGGGGGTAGGAGATTTGTAGGGGGTAGGGTCGTACTGAAGGGGGGGGGGGGGTGTGAGCTTTGGGTATGTGTCACTCTGTGTGTGTGTGTGCGTGTGCGTGTGTGTGTATGTGTGTGTGTGTGTGTGTGTGTGTGTGTGTGAGTGAATGCGTGCTAGTGTGCATGCTATCACGCGCGCGCGCGTGTGTGTGTATGTGTGTGTGTGTGTGTGTGTGTGTGTGTGTGTGTGTGTGTGTGTGTGTGTGTGTGTGTGTGTGTGTGTGTGTGTGAAGTTCAATCCTGTCCCAACAAACAATATTCAAACCTATTCCCAATGCCTCCAACCTCCTTAGAAAGCGGTAACGAGGAGGAGGATAAAATCCACCACAATTGTATGTTTTTGACAGATAGACGTGCGCACAAATGTAAGTGAGTATGATCAGCAATCCTGCTCAGGTGAGTCACTTGTATCCTTTAAAGTTGCCACAAGGTAGATGCCATTTGGACCAGCACACAACACCTGTTTCGATCTATGAAGAACTCATCTGGCTAACAACCGGACACTTGTTCTCTGCTTA
>JADBJO010006657.1:32500-37500 GCA_016801955.1 Conus betulinus | reverse complement strand
CCCACCAAGTCAGAACTGGGTAAAGTAAGCAAAAAAATGCTGGATAGGATCAATGCAGAGATACGAACAGCAACAGCAACAAACCAGTGGACAAGTACAAACGATGTAATTCATTGTTTGAAAACCTGAAAAACAAACACTCCTTGTCATTCCTCGTATTTGATATTGTGGAATTTTACCCATCTATAACACAGGAGCTCCTATGCCGATGTATAGACTGGGCAAAATCATTCACGAACATTTCAAACATAGAATGCAAAACCATCATGCACGCAAGACGCACACTACTTTTTGACCACCAAAGCAATGCATGGGTGAAAAGAGAAGCCAAAAAAGAGAATTGACGTTTCCATGGGTGCATATGATGGCGCGGAAAAATCTGTGAATTGGTGGGCCTGTATGCCTTGGAACAGCTAAAGAAGAAAATAAACGCAAACAGCATCGGCCTGTACAGGGATGACGGCTTGGCGGCTATAACAGGAACAGCCAGAGAAGCTGACAAAACAAGGAAAGATCTAATCAGAGTCTTCAAAGAGCTAGGACTCAAAATCACAGTGCAGACCAACCTGAAGGTAGTGGACTATCTTGACATAACTTTAGACCTAAATAAAGAAACATATGAGCCATACAGAAAACCAAATGACAAACCCCTGTACATAAATGTGAAGTCAAACCACCACCACAAATTATTGCACATATACCAAATGCAGTCGAGAAACGATTGTCAACACTGTCAGCAAATGAAAACGTTTTGAAAAAGCAGCACCCATGTACAATGAAGCCCTCAAAACACAGTGGCTACAGCAAAAAAAAGTCACCTACTCAAAACCTACAACGCATCAACAGAAAGATCAAAAGAAAAGAAGAAACAGATCAAGAAATGTTATCTGGTTTAACCCACCATTCAGTGCCAACGTAAAGACGAATGTTGGACGAAAATTCCTATCTCTCATCGACAAAACACTTCCCACCACAAAGCAAACTTCACAACATCTTCAACAGAAATACGCTAAAAAATCAGCTATTGTTGCATGAAAAACATGAAAGCAATAATCAGGTCACACAACACAAAAATCATAAAGAAGATGAAAGAAAATAAAGAGAAAAGCTGTAACTGCAAGAACCGAGAAGAATGCCCACTGAACGGGAAATGCTTAGCTACAGCTGTGGTTTACAAAGCAACAGTAAAACACGGCGCCACAAGAAAATCGTACATCGGACTTTCTGGTGGACAGTTTAAAGAAAGATTCAGAAACCACACAAAATCATTCAAGAATGAAAAATATTGTAATGACACTGAGCTTTCGAAGTATATTTTGCAACTAAAAAGAAAGACCATTGACTACTCCATCACATGGGAGATCCTGAGAAAATCCAACACTGATAGAAGAGAGAGTGGACAATGCAATCTATGCATAGAAGAAAAGCTTCAAATAGCCTTGCATAAGAAAGATGCATTGAACAAAAAAACAGAATTATATCAAAATGCAGGCACGAAAAGAAAAAAAAAACTAGAAAACTAGCAGAAACGTGTGTGCATTAAAAATAAGACAACTAATGTTAGGTAAGCACTCAAGGTCTTACCAGCGCATTGGGCTAATGCCTAGGTCAGACATTGGCTAAGTCGTAACCACGAGACCCTCTTTTCAATTCTCTTATCTTAGTTGTTAATTCATTTTATCCATCAGCTTAAACCCAAGCGTATTGTGGTCTCAAAACTTAGCGGATGTGGTGTAGCGCGTATTATGGACTAGTCCACACGCGCTGTGATGCTTCCTAGATGAAACTGAAACTGTGTGTCTCTCTGTTTGAGTCAGTATGTTTGGCTTTGTATGTGTGCAGACTTAACATACTCTAGAGAAAAAAATAACCAACTCCAGGATGAAAACAACAACAGGGAGGACAAGGACAGGCACAAAGAAAACTGTGTCTATTCAGAGAGAGAGAGAGAGAGAGAGAGCGAGCATTTGCCCGGCTAAATTTTACCGCTACTTATGTCTTCAGTGTGGATCAGTAAAATATATGACAGGGATTATCTGAAATGTCCAGATTCTTCACGATCTAAGTTATTGACAGCACCATTTAAAATCACACAATTGAAGTAACCTTTGGAGGCTGTTGAGTGTCACTGCTCTTTACACTGTTGGTTGCTTTGAAAAAAAAAAAAAAGAGAGAGAGAGAGAGAGAGACAGAGAGAGAGAGAGAGAGAGAGAGAGAGAGAGAGATGGAATGAAATGAAATGAAATGGAATGAAATGAAATTTTTATTCCATAAGCCAAAGCCATCTCTGGAAGACGGGAGCAAAAACAAATAAATATAAAATACCATTACATACAGATACATAAATATGCATTTAACTTATAGCAATCTGCCGCGCTTTAGACGCTTGATAAATATGAAGTGCTAATTTCCTGATGTATTACTCTTCGTTGAGGCCAATAAGAGAGGTAAACGAAAGCCATTTGGATTATGAAAGAACTTTAGAGCTATGAACTTTTCTCTTATGTTATTGTAGAATGGACAACATGACAAGAAGTGCATTTCGTTTTGGACTTCAACTTTACATAGTTTACAAATTAAGTCTTGTAGCCTGTGGTTTCTATATCTATAGTAGTGAACTCACGAGCCAGAGTCTCTCTAAGTTGAGAGAGAGAGAGAGGAGAGAGAGAGAGAGAGAGAGAGAGAGAGGGGGGGGGGGGGGGGGGGGGGGGGTCGGCACTTTGACACTTCTGACACTGACATTTTACTGTCAGCCTGAAAGCCCTGGTAGGTAAGGGGTTACAAATATCAATTGAATCGGAAATACAATCGCATAGAAAACGAATGTAAACATCACACACACACACACACACACACACACACACAACACACACACACACACACACACACAAC
The DNA here is from genome assembly GCA_016801955.1 of Conus betulinus. Lineage (NCBI taxonomy): Eukaryota > Metazoa > Mollusca > Gastropoda > Neogastropoda > Conidae > Conus > Conus betulinus. The sequence continues at coordinate 34,608 of JADBJO010006657.1, read as the reverse complement.
ACACACACACACACACACACACACACACACACACACGCACGCACGCACGCACGCACGCACGCACGCACGCACCGCACGCACGCACGCACGCACACACACACACCCCTTGTGCAACGTTTCTACCTATTGACATAACCGTCTGGTTTTACCATCAAATTTGTCTTCATTTTAAAGCATACGCCCCGCTCAGGCTCTTCAACTGTATGTAAATAACAAACATTATACCATTTCATGCACTCGCATGATAATCTCTTTTTCTTCTTCCGCATGGATCGTGCCTCGACATCTTCTTTGTAAGAGGCACAGTGAAATGGTTACTCTATCGTGGTTTTTTTGATCACTCAAAAAAAGCCTTCAATTTTGCCACTAGAAATACTTCTGGAATACTTTGAGGAAATTGTATGTAAATGGTGTGACAAATGTTATGACTTTCAGGCTAATGGCAACATTTCAAGGTCAGAAGTGCGACAGTGAAGAATCTGTCTGTCTGTCTGTCTGTCTGTCTGTCTCTGTCTGGTCTGTCTCGTCTTGTCTCTCCTCTCTCTGTTCTCTCTCTCTCCCGGGGGGTGCCCCGGGGGGGGGCGATCCCTCATCTCTCTCTCTGTCTCTCCACTCTCTCTCGATCTCTCTCTCTCTCTCTCTCTCTCCTCCTCCTCTCTCTCTCTCTCTCTCTCTCTTCTCAGCAATCGACCGCATAAAGATCAGTGACGAACAACAACCTCTGAATGTTACTTCAATTTTGTGATTTTAAATAACCCTGGCCATACTGTAACTCATGTCGTGAAGAATGTGACCGTTTGAGATTATTCCTGTCAGATATCCACAGACTTTCCAGAGATCCAGCAGATCAAGACAGTAGTTTATACTTCTGCAGTGACCTTAAGAATGTCTGATGATCTGTGCCATGCGAACATCTCCCCTCCCTTCCTATTCCAGATATTATGGCTATTGATAGCTGAGCTATGAACATTTAAACCTAAAGGGAAGGACTCTCTTCTACAGCAAGGATTTGAAGACTTTTTTTTTCAGCGTGGAACGGGATTAGCATACACAGTGGGCAATATCTTAATCAAGTCACTCATTGATCCATACCGCATACCTAATAACGCAGTCAAAGTTAGCTGGACAAATGCTCTCTCTCTCTCTCTCCTCTCTCTCTCTCTCTCTCTCTCCCCACTCTCTCTCTCTCTCTCTCTCAACAGACATGGGAATCCAAGATTAAGGACAGTGACAGATTTAAATTCTATTGCTCTTTCAAATCACTTCCACACCGTGAACAATACTTAGAAATAATAACCATTAAGAAATGTAGATCAGCACTTCCCGGATTCAGACAAAGCATAAATGATTTTAAAGATAAATAGACGCCACAGGAAAAAAAAATGATTCTGAGGATATGCAGTGTCCATTTTGTTAGAATAGCGAAGATGAGCTACATTTTTTCTTTTGATTCAAAGCTTACGCATTACTTAGAGAGAAATATATATCAAAGCATTTAAAAGTTAACTGGTCAACCGAGTAAAGTGCCGGCATTTACTGTGTAGTGAGAAATCAGAGTCATTTGTGATGTAGGTATGTATATTTTTTATGCACTGAGACACAGGGAAGACCATATTATTGCTGCAGATTTAAGTTGATTCCTATCGTCCGTCTGTTTGGATAGCTACTACATCGTTTTACGTGCACCTGTGTTTACAGGCTGGAGGCCTAACATTAAAACATTGTTCATTGTTATTGTCATTGTCATTGTCCCGCCCCCCCGTCGTCTCTCATCTCTCTCTCTCTCTCCTCATCTTCTCCGCTCCCTCTCTCTCGTCTCTCTCTCTCTCCCTCGCTCTCTCTCCGGGTCTTTCCTCTCTCTCTCTCTCCTCCTCTCCATCTCTCTCTTCTCTCTCTCTCTCTCTCTCTCTCTCTCTCTCCTCTCTCTCTCTCTCTCTCTCTCTCTCTCTCAGCAACCAGCAGTATAAATAGCAGTGGCACATACCAGGCTCCAAAAGTTATTTTAATCTTGTGATTCCAAATGGTGCTGGCGATAATGTAACTCAGGTCGTGAAGAATTTGGAAAGTGTTTCAGGTAATTCCTGCCTGATATCCCCAAACATTCCACA
>JADBJO010006657.1:17500-20000 GCA_016801955.1 Conus betulinus | reverse complement strand
ATAGATTTTGTGGGCCAACAGGTTTGTTCCTTCAGCGCTAGAAAATAATCAGTTATGATATAGAACCTGTCTGGAAACACCGTTGTGGTTGGAAATGTGGAGTGTGTTTGGTTGATTCCATTTTTTTTGTTTATTTGGTGGCAGGCTGATTTGATATCTGAGTCAGAGAGAGAGAGAGAGAGAGAGAGAGAGAGAGAGAGAGAGAGAGAGAGAGAGAGAGAGAGAGAACCCTTAGCATTTTACCAGCTGTTTTTGATTGCTTTTTCGGGTCTGTAGCTTGGATACATAGTCTCCTTATCAAGATATTGCCCTGTGTTTTTCCAATCCTGTTCCCCATAGAGAAAAAAGTTTTCAAAGCCTTGTACAAGAAAGGGCGAAAGTTTGCACAGCATTATGCAAGACTCTTCATTAAAACTTGTCCCTCTCCGACATTACCAGGACAAAAGACCTCAATGCGTAAAGGAATCTTTCCACGCACATGGTTCTTCATTCTTAGGAGAGTACCCTTTCCTCTCGACTTATGACATTGTGGCTATCAACAGCCACATCCTGAAGGAAACAAAACTGCACGGCACAGCTGATTTGACATTCATGACAAAACTTTACAAGAACGTGCCATTGTCTTTATCTAGAGGATCACTGTTATGTCTCTAGATAACAGGATTCTCCCAATTGTTTTCCAAGTTCTTCCAGACTTTAATACCATTTTTCCTAGCAGCATTTCTTTGGAGGTTGCTGAGCATTACTGCTGTGTTTATACTGTCTTGCAGAGAGAGAGAGAGAGAGAGAGAGAGAGAGAGAGAGAGAGAGAGAGAGAGAGAGAGAGAGAGAGAGAGAGAGAGAGAGAGAGAGATGAAACGATGGTAAAGAATGACAACGAAATAAAACTGGCAAACGTAAGACAAAGGAGGAAAATCCTAAAGATGAACGACGTGCACAAGCCACATGCACGTTAACCCCACATCCACAGAAAGAGGTAACGAAACATGTTATCTCCAGGAACCGATTTCATGTGTAGCACTGTCGTCCCCATGCCCTCTGAGAGGGTCATATAACATCTGCTGAGTGTGGCTGATGGATGGGAATACGGAGACGAAAAAGTGTGATAGAACATGACCAAAAGCAATCTGTCCTGCATCACGCTACCCACGTGCCATGATGACACATATGGGAATTTTGTAAAAGCGAACAGCAGTGATAGCGCTCATTATTGGTCACTTCTGTCACTTTTGATCACCTCTGTCACGGATCTGATGGACCACTTTTCTAAAGTCAGACCATGTTTGCAGCACCAAGAATGAAAACAATCAAGTTGTTTTTTTAGGAAGGGGGGGAAGGGGGGGGGGGGGGGATAAATAACAAATGGAAAAGAAAAGTAGTGACGCAATGGCATCAGCTTGGACCATTCTGACCTTGCCTGTGCTCTTGCAGAAGGGGTCGGCTGCTGTGTTTTGATATTTGGAATGTGGGGATGCGTGTGTACGCCTGGATGTGGTTGATGACCCAATCACGGATTTTGCGGGCCAACAGTTTTGTTCCCACAGTGCTAGGAAATAATCTATCATAGTACAGCACCTCTCTGGAAGCACCAATTTGGTACGAAATGCGGGAACGTGATAGCAGAATTCAACTTTTATCTGGTGGTGGACTGATGTCTCAGAGAGAGAGAGAGAGAGAGAGAGAGAGAGAGAGAGAGAGAGAGAGAGAGAGAGAGAGAGAGAGAGAGAGAGAGAGAGAGAGAGAGAGAGAGAGGGAGAGAGTGCACTCACAAAACGTTCAGGCAAGTGATGCTATTATCAAGAATTCTACATGGATCTGGTTCTTGAAGAATACCTAAAAAGGAAATACACAATTTCTCTCTCTCTTTTTTTCTGGAAACAGATTAAAGCAAACATCGCTTCTTACACACAAATGTTTACCAGGCTGACAAACTATGTGCATGTTCTGCCTCTTCTTTCCCTCCAGCATTATCTTCCCCTTTCTTTTCCTTGTCGCATCATGTATTCTCACGTGTATGAACAAAGCAACCTTTACTTTTTTATGTCAATTCCCCCAAAGACACTGACATCAAGCAAAGACCACAGCAAGGGGAATACCATCAAGTCCTCCGTTGTATAATCAGATTGCTTCTGTGTGTAAAGAACAATCTACAGAAAGTATCTGCTTATTACATTAGTTTGTGTTGTTTGTTATCCTTATATTAGGTATATTACATATCTGTCCTGCTGTTTCGTCTGCGGTGCTAAATAATCGGCATTGCCTCTACGCCGCACATATTGGTTCCATAGAGACAGACACACATTCCTGGTTTGCCCTTTCAGAGTCACGGCACCAGCGACCCACGGGGTGGGGTGCAGTATCATCAAGCAGTCACGAGGCAACCGACAGAGCAGACACAGCACAGTCCGTCACTTTCGCGATGCTTAGTAGTTCTTGGTCAAACCTGTCTATGATGCCCTTCAACTGGCGACAGTTATTGCTTAGTCCCAGAGCCGGGGTG
>JADBJO010006656.1:47500-125000 GCA_016801955.1 Conus betulinus | reverse complement strand
TATGCGTCACTCATCATTCGGATATTGTAGACTAGATAAGAATGTGTAGAATATAAGACATCGAAAAATTATAACGGAAAAGGTTAAAGATGGGGAAAATGGAGAAGTAACTGCTATTCATACAGCAGTGGTATAGAAACATATTCGCCATGTCTCTTTTGTTCTTTGCATACTCTTAGAAGAAAAGAAAAAAGGGGTCAAGCACTCACGTCATCACGCTTGACGGATTACAGGTGACGTCAGAGCGCCTGCAGAAGGGGCTGGTGGACCTGGGGGATATGTTTCCTTATCATGCGGAGAAAGGACTGCTGGCTGAGATCCCGTTTTACCAGAAGTAGTAAGAGAGACTGACAGAGTGTGTGTTGGCTGGCATGCCTGTATGTGTGTGTGTGTGTGTGTGTGCGCGCGCGCGCATGTGTGTATGCGTGTATATATGTGTGGCTGGAGGGAAGGGGGGGGGGGGGGGGGGGGGGGGGGGGGGGGGGGGGGGGGGGGGGGTCGTGGGTACTTGTGTGGCGTGTGGTGTGGTGTGTGTGTGTGTGTGAGAGAGAGAGAGAGAGAGAGAGAGAGACTTGACCTTAACCTTACATAAGCGAAGAGAAATGAGTCAACTTTATAAAATGGACATCAGCTGAAAAATAAATAATAAATCAGCTGGAAAGAGGACATTTGATATCTGTAGAACAATCTGCGTAAATGGTCCTTGGATTTCTAAAATGGATGGATGAACAAATGCATAAACGAGGGATGGATGACTAATGGAAAAGGAATGGACTACCCACCTTCCACCCAGATAGCCGACCAGCCAACGTCCACATCATCCTCCCTCCCATCCTACCTATCCACCTTCTTTCCCACACCAAACACCTTCCCACTAAAACTTTCCCACACTACCAAGTTGACATCTACATGTGAGTGTATACCCTCCGGCTTTCCTGTCGGAGCTCTTGCCAACCTGTCCATCTACATGACCACCTCAATCTGTTTCAGTTTTTCCTCTTCTTCTCCTCACCCGTAATGCTGAGGTGGATCTGGACACTTTCAACTCCCTCAACCCGACTCGAATGCTTCCGCCGGAACTTGTGCAAAGAGTGCATGCCCTTACCCAGAAGGTAGCCCACCAGAAGGAGCTGACACAGGAAGTGACGAGTGATGACTCGGACCTGGAGGAGGACGGATCAACCTATGTGGACGACAAAGTCTTCGATCCACTCAGCTACCTTTTCAACAGTAAGGTATATACCAAGACGTCAAGCAACTGTCCAAAGCCAACAAGCTGTGACTTTAAACGTGCGCACCGTTACCTGTCTGGAGCGGCTGAGGAAATCCTACGTCGCTGATCCCTCATTGTTTATTGCACAATTCGTTCGTCTTTTTTATTCATCATTTTCATCAGCCTGATCCCTCGCAATTGGCTGGGCAATAAAGGAACACGTATTGAATTGAAATTCATTTTCCAAGTCCTTGACATTAAACCCGCTCATTTGGACTCCCCGCCCCCCCCCCCCCCCCCCCCCCCCCCCCCCCCTCCCCCCCCCCCTCCCCCCCCCACCCCCCCTCCTTGTGCAAAACCACAGTCCCAAAGCTTGTAGACTACTGGGAGCTGTCAGTTTCGGGTTGCCACGGTACAAGGTCTTGCATCAAGGCATAGAACATGAAGACATACAATGCTGAAGAAGTTAAAATGTGCACCTTCGGATTAGAACACAGCCTAAAGAATCCTGGGGGGGGGGGGGGGGGGGGGGGAACTACCACACGAAAACGACACATTTCGAATTCAACTTTAAACTTTGAGGACATATAGCTTTGAAAGAGAACAAAGATATAACCAGAAAGGGTCAAACCCAAAGAACAAAGTCGTAACTAAAACTGCCATGAATGCCGTATTTGAAGTGGAATTAGCGGCAAGTTGATGAAAGACTTACAAATTCAAAATGGCCTTAACGCAAGGCATACAGCTTTGGATTAAAAAGTGGAAGCGTACAAAATCACTAAAAGAACTACCCAAACTCATTCTATCGAACTCAAAATGCACACCTATTTTTTTTTGCAAGAATGTACAACTTCGAAGAATTTTTTGACCTGCAAATTTTAAATCTTGGTGACAGCATCCCACAAAAAAAAAACACAACAAACAACAACAACACACACACACACACACACACACACACACACACAACGACGCAGACAAACGAATCACAAGACAAAGCACGATGCGTTTTGACCTCTTTGGTCTTCATCAGGCAAGATACAAAACACTCGGGACAACGAAAATGAACGAGCAATCACTTATTTCAAGGCCACAAGTTCAAATAACGTGTTGTGAAGTGGAAAAAGACTTGGGAGTCATATTTGATGAAGACTTACTTTTTGACAGACACATTGCACAGACCGTAAAGAAAGCATGCAGGTGATTGGTATTATTAAGAGAACTTTTACATACCTGGACAAAGATACCTTTCTTAGTCTATATAAGGCAATGGTGAGACCGATTCTTGAATATGGCAATGTGATATGGTATCAAGATTAAAAAGGCAGTCAATAGAAATAGAAAAGGTGCAAAGAAGAGCAACTAAGCTAATACCGGCCATTTGTGATTATTCATATGAAGATAGATTAGGGTACCTAAGGTTGCCATCCCAAAGCCAGAAGGATAAGAGATCTAATCCAAACTTTTAAAATTTTCAATAACCTAGATGATATTGATCAAGCATTTTTTTTTTTAACCTGCACTAACCAATATAACCCGTAACAGTTGTGACAAAGTACACAAATACGGCAATGAAATACTAATATAAGGAAATATTCCATCAGCCAGAGGACAGCATCAATTTGGAATAAACTAACTCCGAACATCAAACGTGCACCAAATACTACCTCTTTTAAAAATCTTATCGACAAGCATAAAACAATTACTGACATGTTCGACTTTGATGGTCGAAAATAAAAACTGGGCTCGCTATAGACCTGACAAATAAAAGAGCACACTAAGAAGGGGCATATAAACTAATAAAGCCGCAAGGCTATGATGAAATAATCATCGCCCCTAAACCTGAACCCGATTATTTCATCCACGTCGACACAAGACGGGCATTGAATCTTGTGTCGAAGTGGATAAGTGATTGCTTATCATTTTCTTTGTCCTGAGTGTGTTTTGTTCATCATTTTCTTTGTCCCGAGTGTTTTGTATCTTGCCTGAAGAAGACCTAAGCGGTCGAAACGCGTCGTGTTTTGTCTTGTGATTCGTTTGCCTACGTTTTTAATATTTATTTCTTTCTTTTTTTTTTTTTTTTTTTGGCGGTACGCTATCGCTAACATTTAAAATTTGTTTAGATTTCCGCCTGCAGTCGCCTACCTTTGCAACTGGATTTAACCTACAAAGTCAGAAAGGAATTGCCCCCCCCCCCCCCCCCCCCCCCCCCCCCCCCCCCCCCCCCCCCCCCCCCCCCCCTCATGCTCATGTGTGTGTGTGTGTGTGTGTGTGTGTGTGTTGTTGTTGTTGTTGTTGTTGTTGTTGTTGTTGTTGATGATGATGATTTTGTTTGTGTTTTAAAGAGGTGGAGTCAGAAACACTACACTATCAGTAAATCGTTAAAAAATCACTATTGTCAGAAAACTCTCTCTCTCTCTCTCTCACACACACACACACACACACACACCAACAAACCGAACTCACCGCAGCAATATAGCTGAACGATTTAATGTTTTCTCTTTTATAAATACAGGCAGATACAGGACAGTTATGTCACAGTATATATGCTTTGTGGGTGTGATCTACATTGGGTGTACAGGAGCCGATCCTATACACAACAGAACGGACAAAAAAATGGTGGCAGGATGAGCAACGTCCCTCTTTCTTGACAGTTGCCAAGACAACGGAATACCCTGGATTTTCATCAACCAGTTTGTCTTTAAAAGATCCCATCTGCCCCTTCCCTCCCCCTACCCACCCTCTCCCTCCACGCCCTCTCCTGTCCAGCACAGAAGGTATGAGACACCAACAACCTAACCCTCACAGCTTTTCTATCGGGCAGTAGTCGTTATCATGCCTCTGACTTGTCTTTCTCATAGCATAGCAGTAGTAGTGGTGAAAGTCATAGCAGAGGTAGAAGTACCAGCTGCAGCAACAGCTGTTGTTTTTCTGTTGTTGAAGAAGCAGTATCAACCCTCATCTTAAACATTCAGGGAATATTTCCCCAAGCCTCCTAACACGTTCACTTGGAGCCAGGTCATTCTCCTACCTAATTTGCCAGACACGGGTTTTGGAAGTCATTATCAAAATGAACAAGCCATCCCAAGTGTCTACAAACATCTTACATAATTATTCTTCACCAGCGACAACACCAACATACAACAATTTGGTGATTAACACAATTGACAGAACACAGTTTTCTCGAATCTATTCTAATAAACACACATACATGTATATCATCGTACAAATGTATGTCACAATGTTGCTCAGTCATTGCAATGGATACTTGAAAGCGCTCACTGGACTTGAAGAATCTCCTACAATCACAATCACTATCATCAGTCCTGAACTGCCCTGTTTACTTCAAAGACACTCACTGAACAAACTGTTCCATGACAAAATACATTTTCCCAACAAATAAGAGGATGGATATTCCTCCCAATCTGCAGAATATAGTTTCAGAATTAAAAAAAAAAAAAAAAGAAAATGTCACAACTTGAAGGGCAAAAGACAAAATCACAAGATGTTTGTATACTTTCACCATGTCGTTTATACAACAAACACCAGGTGTATAACAATTTCCTTTTCAACAACCCAAAGTTATACTTGTTTTTGAGGTATTATGCTCTGTTGCCTAATACTTTCAGACTGCCCACTCCAACTGAAATCCCTGTCACCACGCTGACAGGCACATGCAATATTAAGAAATGGTGTATTTATCCAAACGCTTCGTTGGTTTGATTTTCTTTTCTGTGTTTACAAGCTTTCAACGCTAAATCAGGTTCTCTAAACTAAAGAGAAAAAGACAGCTTCAAAATCAGTAAGTATGGCCTATGACATACGTTGATTCATTTCATATGCTTCTGCTTCCCAGCTTCACCTTGGGACTGATTGAGTTATACCTTGGAGGCTTTGCTATATTAAAACTATTTCTTTTTCTTGGGGATATGGGCAAGCTTAGAATATCCTTTTCTTAATCTCTTTGTTTGTTCTGTGTGCTCCATGGTGGCATTTCTGCTAGATGATTTGGTGTCGGAAGCAGCATTGGTTTCAAGTCACAGGCGTGCATTTATTTCATCATGGGAAGAAGAGTTGCCCTACTTGTTTGTTATTTCCTTTCCCTTTAAACCATCACAGAACTCTTTCCTCTTTTTCTTGACATCATCATAAACAGTTTCCGTTTCCTTTGAACTATCATTAACCGATTTCTTTCCCTGTAAACCATCAATAACCGTTTTCTATCTCTTTAAAAACACTCCAAAATTGTCTCCTTGCCTTTAAAATCACCATACTTGTCCTTTAACCAATTCCAAAAGTGTACACTATACACAGCACCCACCAGCCCAGATTTTACACAAATGCCAGCAGCTGACGCCATGGATCACTCCCATCAAAGCACAGACACTCCAAGCACACTCTCGTGTTTCAACTTTCCCTCCCCTTTCCCTTCAATACGGTCCACATGCCATACATCTCTCGAGTACTGATCTATTCAAGAAGCCAAAAGGGGGACTTGAAAAAAAGACAGATGGAATATGAACTGTACAGTGTCCCACACCACCAGTACGTACCAATCTGTACTTTCACATAATGTAGTCTGCAGGGCATTTTTTTTTTTCTCGCAAAGTACACAGAACAGTCTGTCCAATCATAAAATACACAGTCTGTATTTTCTTTCACATCTTTTCAAAAATGACAAAAAATCAACTCATCAATGTCATGGATTTATTTCTTAAAATCTACTAAAACAAAAACAACAACAAAGTCCATGAAGAAGACCACAAAAACCTGCAAGAACATGCTAAAGATGACGATTAACATTTGAAGTCAAGAAAAACACAACCAAAGATGGAACCGAGAACTGACTCTCCCATGTTTTTGCTGTATGAGTAGTTCTCGGGTAAGATTGTATACTTTGTCAATGGAGTGTTCAGAAACCTTGCCGTTATCTACACTGAACACTGAGGCGAGCATTTGTACTTCAGAATACCTCCATTAAAATGCTAATCACTGGACAGCACTGATATTTCCAGCAACAAATCACAATCATCTTGATACTCTGAAGCACAAAAATGCTGTGATGACCTCTGCCAAATCTGCCGTAAAAGAGAAACTGGTGGGGCAGTGCAGTGGCTGTAAATCCGTGAGCCAACTCTTTCATGAGGCTGTTCTCCAGACCTTGGGAGATGTGGTCTGAAAACGTTTTGCTGCTAGATGATGTGTACAAAATAAAAAGTATTTGAATGCGTCAAAATCTAACTGCTAGCTAAGTAGTCCCCATACTTTCTTCACATATGCCTTCAACAGCTATGTGGAAGATCATCAGACCAAGTAATACTACTGTGTTCATATAAAGCAATTACTTGGACAATATACTACTGTGTTCATATAAAGCAATTACTTGATCAAAGTATAATTACAGCACCAGAAAAAACTATTCCAATCAAACACCATGAAACTCTATAACATCACAGGCAAAGCTAAGCAAAATAATTTTTGTCTATACAAATTCAAAGTTGTGAAATAGTAGTAAGCAAAGGGTTATGTAAGCACCAGGTCAGAGGGAAAACTTGTTCTTAACCAAGCGTGGTTTCAGTGAAATATGTTTTCACAAGCAACATGAACCAAGTAAAAATCAAATCAGTACCTTGCAGGCAAAAAACAAACAAACAAACAAAATCAAGCACATTATCAGCACAAACAAGCAGATTCACAAATGCCAATCTCACCCAAACTTTGAAAATCACAGTAGATTTGACTATTTTGCTGTGAAAACAAACCTTGAATTTAAAAAGTCTCCAATTTTTTAACCTCCAATCCAATGCCAATTTAACCCATTCAAATCTTTTACACATTAAACATGTCGTCCCAAATTAAACTGTTCTTTACACTTCAAAACTCAGTCTCACGCTACATTTATCTGTTCAATTTGTTAACGCCACAGATAAGCCTGTTTTCTGTTTTGTACACCTCAAATCTCGCCCCAGAAAACATCCAAGAATCTCTTACATATTAAATTTCATCTCAGACTAAACAATTTCAATCATTACCTCTGATCTCTGACTGGCACGTTTCCTGTCCCTTATATCTTCACCCTCACCTATTCAATACACCTAAAACCTTTTTCTAACAAATCAAATCTCACCCTGATTACACAGTTTCTTACCACTCAGATGTCAGCAAGATATTACATCATTTCTTACACCTCAAATTTCACCTTTTCTTTATACCTAAAATCTCTCCATTGATCAATCAATCTCTTACACCTCAAAACTCATCCCTTATCAACCCATTCCTCACACCTCACATCTCATCCCTAACCCATTCCTCACACCTCAAATCTCACCCCTAACCCATTCCTCGCACCTCAAATCTCATCCCTAATCCATTCCTTACACCTAAAATCTCATCCCTAATCCATTCCTTACACCTCAAATCTCATCCCTAATCCATTCCTTACACTTCAAATCTCACCTCAATCAACCCATTCCTTATGCCTAAAATCTCAACCCTGATCAACCCATTTCTACTTACACCTCGTATTTCACCCCTGGTCAACCCACTTCCTACTTCTCATTTCACCCTGGTCAACCCCATTCTTACATCTCATATTTCACCACTGGTCAACCCATTTCTTACATCTCATTTCATTCCTAGTCAACCCATTTCTTACACCTCATATTTCACCCCTGGTCAACCCGTTTCTTACACCTCATACTTCACCCCTGGTCAGCCCATTTCTTACACCTCATACTTCACCCCTGGTCAACCCATTTCTTACAGCTCATATTTCACCCTTAGTCAAACAATTTCTCACATTTCAGCCCTGGTCAACCCATTTCTTACATCACATATTTCACCCCTGGTCAACCTATTTCTTACATTTCATATTTCATCCCTAATCAACCCATTTCTTACACCTCATATTTCACCCCTAGTCGACCCATTTCTTACACCTCATATTCACCCCCTAGTCAACCCATTTCTTACACCTCATATTTCACCCCTAGTCAACCCATTTCTTTACACCTCATATTTCACCCCTTGTCTACCCATTTCTTACATTTCATATTTCACCCCTGGTCAACCAATTTCTCACACACCTCATATTTCACCCCTGGTCAACCAATTTCTTACACATCAAGCTTCACTCCTTATCAACTTATTTCTTACACCTCAAATCTCAATTAGGATTACACTCTTTAAGTAGTCACATCTAACAACCATACTGAAGGAATACCATTTCTCAAAGGATGCACTATTCAAGCACACAACCTTCAACACAAATCCCACTATCAATGCTTTTATAATTGAATCCTAAGAGAAAAATATTAAGCAGAAAAAAAAAAAAAAGAAAGAATGGGGCATTTATAGGTATATAATGCAAACACTTTCCTAAAAGAGAGAGAGGCAGAATGGAAAATAAAAGGGTGTTGTTGAGATTAGGGTTATCTAGGTTTCCTTTTCCCATGGGAAGGGGAAAAAAGTTGATGAAAAAGCATGTACACATGACTAAACAACCCATTTCCTTCTCCACTTTCTGCCCTTAACTTCTCCTCCTGCCTCATTCAGACTGCAAGCACTGAACAGGAAAAGTCTCAAACTGAATTACTACTAGCACAACCATGAAACCCCTTGGGATCATTCCTTGGGACTGTGAAAAGCAAAAAACAGAAGAGCCTGGCAACATGCTCGGAGGGAACCACATAAAGCAGACATGAAAAATGTAGAGAACCATCTGAAGGATTATGTACGTAAAATATGACTATGAAGTAAATAAATACAATGTGGCTTCAATGTGATTCACTGTACAGAAAATTCTCTATAGCAACATATGGCAATGTATTCAGAACAACTGATGTTAAGAGTGAACATTATTGTAAACCTGACCAATGAAACGTCGACTGATGTTCATAAAAATTGAACAGACTCAAATCATCTCGTTTCCAGCAGGCAGTTTACTCCAAACACAAGCACAGACAGTTCTGACTCTGAGAATTTATGAAACAGATGCAAGAGAAAAAATTAACATTTTTTTTTGTCACAGTGTCACCTATGGAGATTTTCTTTTCTTTTGTTTTCCCCTGTGTTCTTTTTTTTCATCTTTCAACTGGTTTCGGACAGAGTGGAGGCCTGGAATGAGGAAGGACATGACAGCTGCCCCCCCCCCCCCCCCTCTCTATATTTCACCTTCCTTCTTAAAGTGCTGTTTGAATGACATGCATTTTGTTTGCACTTTTCGTTTGAAGAGGGGAGGGGGGGGGGAACAGTTTCTTATAAAGCTTGGTTTGCTAATGAACAATGGTTTTTAGTATTCTTTTTTTCCTTTACGTGAATAATGTTTCACTTTGTTGTGCTTTTCTCTTTTCAATGGTTCTTTTAATCTAGCTATTTTTCATTATTTTGTGTGTGTAATATTTGGCAAAGAAGTGATCTTTTCTGTCCGCTCTTTTTCGGGGACACTTTTTGCCTACGCATCAGAGAGAGAAATGACATCCCTTCGCTGACTATGTCCCCAAAATTCAATTCTTGACTATCCTTAGCTTTTTATCCCCTTACATTCTTGTGACACTGTCTCCCATTCTCAGAGCTTGAGCTGCCTGTGCTCTTTCTTTGTGCGAAACTTGATGAGGATCGGAACTGAGGAAGCACTTTCTGACCACACTGGACATGGATACTGAGGGAACAGCCATCAGATGAATAAGGAGAAAGCCTCCTATGGAAGGATACCAACACACGCTGACCTAGGGACTGAGCAACCGTCATCACTGTGGAGTGCTGCGTAAGCATGGCAGCAATGCGGTGGCTCCCCTCTTGGGGATAACAATAGTACTCTGTGTGCCCTAACATTCTCTGTATTGGCTGTGTAAGGGGAGCTAGGATAGGTGGTATGGACGTAATGCCATGGAATGGGTATGAATGACGAGATGGCTTGGGAAAAAAAGCCAAAAGAAGGGTGAACAAAGAGTAAAAGTCTTTCTCTGAGCACAACGCTTCCTGATCTAGGTATTGCACATTGTACCCAATTCACTAGCTACTCAAAAAACAAAACAAAAAAAAACAGATAAACACAAATAACATCTACTACAAACACTCCAACTATTCACATGTGGTGTTCAAAATATTATGTCTTCCAAAGTGTGAAATATGTGCTATCTATCACAAATATTATTGAAAGTTTACATGATCTACAACATGTCTTTAAATCTTTCTATGATCTACTGCATCTCTTCAAATCTTTACATGGGAACGACACACATCATCAAATCTTTATACGATCTACTACACGCTTTCAAGACTTTGCATGATCTACTATATGTCAAAATGTACACATACATATAGTACTAGGGGGCATACCTGATGAATAATTATACAGTCAATCAAAGTTTAGTATACATTATATGTACAAACATCAGCCAACTCATCAACAGTCTCCTTAACCTTGGCAGTCCACCAGAATCGTATAATATATAGTACCTGAAGCATAATAGCGGATGAATGTAACACAGTGTTCCTCAATTGTAAAGATGATCACAAAATCAAAGCAAAACGAAAACAGTAGTTGGAGAGGAACAGACACCACCTTGTAGCTCTGCACTAGCCAGACATACCAAAAGAAAATAAAGCAAAAACAAACAAAAAAAAAGAGAGAAATGAAGAGGAGGAGCTGGAGTGGAGGAGGGGGGATGAGAATAATAGAGAAGCAGGAGTATACAAATATGATAGCATTCAGTCATCAACTTGTCGTATTTCTTTCCAATGTCTTTTTTTGTCTCTTTTTTTTGTTTTTGTGTTTTTTTTTTCCACAGCAAATTCATAAAGAAAGAAATAAACAAACCCACTGGAAAATGACATACCAGGTAGAATAAATAACACAGTCATACAAAGAATCTGCTCCTGCCTTTTCTCTGTGAGCCTTACATTTCATGAACCAAGCCATCTGTAAATGTGGATAGCACTACTTGTACATGAAAAGAATCTTTTCTCCCTCTTACTGCTGCATTTATACAGATCTTGACACAACTCTCCATCACTGTGGTACTGAGCAAAAGCAGACCAGTGAGCATCACTGTACCTGTATCTCTGCAGTGCTTAGTTATGAGACACAGTAACATGAACAAACTACCTGCAGAGCTCTCAACTGAATACACCACACAGAACAGACTCTGAACAAACTACCTGCAGAGCTCTCAACTGCATACACCATGCAGAACAGACTCATGAACTGACTTAGATCTGTACCTCTGGGAGCAGGACCATCATAATGAAAAGATCTGTAGCTATACAGCGCTGACAGCACAAAGCAGACTCAAGGGCCAGTTTATATCGATCCGTACCTCTGAACTGCTGACCAGGAATAAAAGATCTCCAATTACACTGTTCACAGTATAACACAGACAAAAGTATTCTGTTTTTGTATACATACCAGTGTGAATAAATATGCGAGGACTGGAACAAGACGAAGACAGATTTATGTACACTTAAGTAGTTATGTCCACAACGGTACAACATGTCATCACACTAATTTGTTCTACATTTACAACCTGTCATATATACATACACATTTCAGAAATGCAAGGGCTGGACTATAACAAGGAATGAATATGCCACACTTACAAGTAGCAATGTCATCTTATGTACAGAAGTGGCAAGACAGACAAACAGAGACTGAAAGACATCAGGACAGACAGACAAACTGAAACATACTGGGACAGACAGACAAACTGAAAGACATCAGAGTTCAGGAAACTGTCATTTTCATACCTGGGTCGAAACCATTTAAATCCTTACATGATAAAGTTTGTGGGATATCCTCATGACAATGCAATTCAATTGATAAAACATCTGCACACACAACTGCAATACTAGCTCTAGAAAGCAAGAAACCATTTCACCAATAAGACTTTGGACTATCATTACTGTTATTTTTGGCCTCAAAGAAAATTTGTCTGTTTTGCCATTTCCAGTGGCAGGAAACTGTTGTAGGTCTAGCATCTGTGCTGAAAACCCTGGAGATTGATGAGGGCCTGGCCTGGCCTTTCCAGTAAGCTGACCACTGTACAACTGTTGCCCAGGCCTGACCAGTGAGCTGACCACTGTACAACTGTTGCCCAGGCCTATCCAGTGAGCTGACCATTGTACAAGTGTTGCCCTGGCCTGTCCAGTGAGCTGACCACTGTACAACTGTTCCCTGGCCTGTCCAGTGAGCTGACCACTGTACAACTGTTGCCTAGGCCTGACCAGTGAGCTGACCACTGTACAACTGTTGCCCTGGCCTGTCCAGTGAGCTGACCACAGGACTGCACAACTGTGGCTAAGTTCAACTATCAGATCAGAATCGCAAACAGGAGTCGGGGCCACACTATTCTATCAAGCCCTTGCCATTCAAGCTTTTATAGTTCCTCATAAAGATCACAGGAATTTCATTGTTTTTACACAGATCACGACTATGCTGGCAATGGGTCCCTCACTGCTCTGCAACACATCCCGAGCATTATTGCGCTGTACACCAAGCCAGCTTGCACAATGTCATTCAGATTTGTTTGCCAGTTTTGAGCTAAAAAAAAAAACCAAATCTTAGGAAGAACTCTACACAAATTGTGATGACAAATCTACTCAGGAATAACTTTATATAAATTGTGAGGACAAATCTTCTCAGGAATAACTAAAAAAAAAATTGTATAGACAAATCTATTGGGAATAACTCTATAAAAAATTGTAAAGACAAATCTATTGGGAAATAACTCTATATAAATTGTGAAGACAAATCTACTGGGAATAACTCTATATAAATTGTGAAGACAAATCTACTGAGGAATAACTCTATAAAAAAATTGTGGAGACAAATCTACTCGGGCATAACTCTATATACAAATTGTGAAGACTAATCTGCTATGTTTTGTAGCTGTCCAAAAAGGAAAAAAAAAACACCTGAAAAGACCAAAATCAAGTGTCCTATGAGAATGTACTGTAGCTGCAGTGTTCTAAGTACATGGGGAGGGACATAGCAGATTGTGCCGACAGTGTTTAAACCAGTTGATAGGGGCATTTAGTTCTCTTTCTTTTTCTGCTTTTTGTTTGTGTGTTTCCATTTTCTGTACTCATAAAACATAATTTTGCTTTATCTGTGCTACAATACATGGCTTCATCTATTTTGATGATGCATGCATGTTGTATGTTGGGTGAGTACATTATGTACACATTTTTGTGAGTATGTGATTGTGTAAGCATGCATATATATACATATATTGCATACCTACTCCAGAGTATGCAACCTATGTTTGCATGCATATGCCTCTCTCATGTGGGTGCATTTTGTGGAATACATGAAGATGTCTGTTGCTTCTGCCTGTTTCTGAGTTTGTGCTTACAGAATGAACATGTGACCATGTGACTGCACGTGAGAACTTAATGCACAAAACCAAGTTCAATTCTCATCCATTTCTTTGCTTACACACTAGGATTCCATTTTAATCCCTAAACACATCTAGATCTCCAAGATCACCTCAGATTAGATGTCATCTTCGCTTACATTAAATATTTACACTGTTTTTAACTATTTTACACTGATAATTTCACAATCATTTCCATGGCTGCAATCTACCTTCCCTATATTTGTAATCATTGACCAGTTAGAACACAATTCAATGTGTTCCCTGTCTCAGTTTATTACTGTAGAAAAACAGGCAGAAGAATTAATCTGACACCTGGCATTTGCCGTACACTTTTCTCCTCTTTTCTTTTAAACTGACCTTAACAGTGACTAAAAGAAATGTAAAAGAAAACTCTAAAGCAGTGTGTGGCATTCAGGGCCAGCTAGACATGACATGATCAGCCCATCCCCACCACATACAGAAAACAATAGCAACCAAAGCCACCACTACCAAACCTAGGATCTAATGAAAGGCAGCAGGGGTTATGAGTAGGGAGGTAAGGTAAGGAAGTGGGGCAGAGAAGTAACCACTGCAGAAATGCATGACTTCATGACAGTGTGAACTGTGTTTAGTTTCTCCATCCAACGTATCAGTCTCTTCATTCCCCTAGTTAGAACTTTAGTTCACCTCTAGCGTGACTTTTGCTTAATATCATGTTACTGCTTATAATCTCATCATTGAGTAGGAAGTTACTTTTGACCAAATGATAGCCCTGATATGGCCCCTAACAGTCAGCTCGCCTATATTGACTGAACAAATGAATTTCATCATTAAGGGGTAGCTACATTCCATCTTCAGAGATGATGTTTACACATAGTTTTTTGTTTAAGTTTCGTCTCTTCTACCAGAACACTGGCCCACTTATCTATGAACAATGGGGTTACATGTGCGTGCAAGTTGGTGCTGCTTGTCATTTTTGTTTTCTTCATGTGTGCATTCACACACTGGACCTCTGCCCATCTTATCCACAGGACATGGAGGATGGACTCAGCACAGTCGATTCCAGAAAGAAACTGTTACTTGGCTGGAACTGAACTCTGGACCCGTGGTGTCCGAGCACAGTGGTTGATCCACCATGCCAACCACTCTCTTACTCTTTCTTCTACAGCACAACATGATTGAAAGGGGATCCACAGGACGAAATATGGCAGAAATATGTTGAAGACACACTACTGGCACATCCAGTGCTCAAACAATACCATGCCTAAAGAGAATGGGGATCATGAGAACATCATAATGCATTGCTCAATTTTTTCTTGAACAACAAACCATTGGAGATTAGGAAAAAGAAACATACAACTCTGGAACAGCATTTTACAAACTGAAACACACACACAAAGATGAGAACAAAATTGATTACGACAACAATCTCTTAGAACAAAATTGATTGTGAGGACAAACTTTTCAGTCACACTGACAACAAAAGCGTGGCATAGAATGATCCCATTGGGTTCTGTTTTTTCCTTGAGTTACATCAAGGGAGACATTCTCACACCAAACAGCAGAGGCAGGTCCCACTGTCTTATGTTTGCATGTTGATGTCAAATCCTATGAGTAAAAATTCTAGACAACTGGAACATAGCACAAACACAGACCAAGGCAAATGAGCAAAGCCTGAACGAGCCTGAACAAAGACACACTGACAACATTTTTCAAATACTCATTTGAAAAAAAAAAGAGTAACCCCACCTTTAGATACACGAATACAAGACAACACACCACAGGAGAAGTTCATCTCATACAGTGCAAAGAACAGGAGTGCTGTGATCCACTACCCATCAACACTGTTGTTGTTGAAAGTTCAGAAAGCAATGAGGAATGTTTGGCATTGTCTACTTCCTCCCTTAAAATACCCTGCCATGGGCGTTTTGCATTTGTCACAACACTCACAAACGTGGATAACCATTTCAAAAGTCATTTTACCCAAGGACAAAAATGCAAGTGAGAATGAAACATGCAGCACAGTTAAGACAAGGCAACACAGTTATATAATCTATGCTTTTATTCCTGCAAATCTTGCTGAGCTGTAAGAGATTGGGGAAAAAAATGAAAAGAAATGCAAGAGGTAATGACAACAGAGCAGCACAGTGGAAAGAAAAAGCCAAGAAGGGGTTCTACTTGTACCTCTATGACTATAAAAAAAACCCTCCTGAAAAACAAACAGCAAAGACAATATTCATACATATTTATGTCACCAATAAGGAACATGGTACTTGTGTTAATCATTGGCCTTCTACAAGCTTAATAAAACTAAGCTGTGCAGTAGCCACCAGCCATTCCACTTTACTTGTCACCCCAGCTTTGAAAAATGGGGAGTTTGTATTATACTCCCTGTTTGGCTAAGTATACTTACCATGTCAGACCAGAGCATTAAACGGCTGTCAGTCAGCTCTGTCAGGCCGAAGTTTTGTGGCAAATGCAGGCATAAGATAGTCACGTGACGCCCACCCTACTTCCGATTACGGAAGATGCCGAAGCTCGTGTACTGTCCGTCATTAAACGAGGCCTGCGCGCAAGGCAAGGCAACCCCGGGGAACCTTGGCGCTAGCGGGGAAGGTAGGGCGGGCATTAGAGTCTGACATGGTAAGTATACTTAGCCAAACAGGGAGTATAATACAAACTCCCCATTTGGGCGTCGTATACTATACCATGTCAGACCATAGCAGAATTTAAAGGAATAGGAGGAGGGCCGAGCGCCCTAATGGTTCCTGGGTTAACTGTTATGGCTGCATTGGCCGCCACAAATGAAAACCCCTTAGAACCATCAGCCCTGGTCATGCGGATGTCCCTTAGATAAAAGTTTATGAAAGGGTTCTCCGAACGCCAGTAGGCTGCCTCCAGGAGATGGCACACGGGGGACAGAGTGCTGGAACGCTGTGGACATGGCCAACGCTCTGACCTCGTGGGCTCGAGGGGAAAGGGCTGGGAGGTCTTTGTGGGCCTGGGCATAGGCAGATTTGATAGTATAGAATAGCCACCTAGAAATCGAGCCCGCCGAGATGTCTTTCTTGTTGTTGGGGTTGATGGAAATAAGGAGGCTTCTCTGAGAGGAACGCCTGGGGTGGGAACGCTCCCAGTAGTATCTGAGGCACCTAGAGGGTCATAGGTCCATGTCCCCGCTGCCTTCGCTGCCTAAGATATCCGCTAGGGAGCGGATAACCAGGGAAGGAGAGGTCGTGCCCGGTTCCTGGTTCTTCGCTAAGAACTCAGGCAGGAACTTAAGCGAGACCGATCCGTCTCTGAGAAAGGCGATGTCCCGAGGGTCACAACTGAGGACCTGAATCCCACTTCGCCTCCTGGCTGAGGCCAGGGAGAGAAGGAAGGTGGTCTTGAAGGGGAGAATGACAAAGGGAATAGCACGGAGGGGCTCGAAAGGGGGCTTTCTGAGGGAGTCAAGAACCAGAAAGAGGTCCCACACTGGGAGCGCGCCTAGGGGACTGAGCTTCCCGTAGGGCCACCCCCCCGAGATAGTTCTCTAAGGAGAAAGTTATTGTCGAATGATGGGCCGCCCAGCTGTCAGATGGTGGTGCCTACGGCCGATCTGTAGCCCCGAATGGAACTAGCAGAGAGCTTTCGAGAGGATGAAAGGTGGGATAGGAAATTGCCTATCTGGTGGGATAGGAACTTGCCTATGTGGATGTTGGAGGGGAGGAGGTAGGGGACCGAGTTAGCCGTGCACCACGTGACCCATCTCTCTCATCGCGGTGGTCGCAATTTGGCTGGCATAGAAGCCAAGCGTGTAGGCGAAGCATCTGGGGATTGGAGTGAGGGAGGCCCGAGCGAGGTTGTCTGAGTAAGTCCCACCAAGGGGCTAGCTGGAGAGGGGGAACGTGAGTGAGGGACCTGAGGTCCGGGAACCACAACTGAGTCGGCCACCACGGGGTTATGAGGATGAGTTTGGGTCTCTCCAGCCTGGCCTTCCTGATCACTTTGTGAAGTATGGGGAAGGGGGAAAGGCGTAGGCGAGGAGTCCCGTCCAGGGGAGGGAGAGCGCATCGACCGCGTACGCTCGGGGGTCCGGGAGTGGAGAGACATACATGGGGAGTCGATGGTTGTACCGGGTCGCAAATAGGTCGACCATGGGCTTGAACCAGTGTTCCCAGACGGTGGTTAGTGTCAGCTTGTTCAGGGTCCACTCTGTGTGCAGAAGGGTCCCTGACCGGCTGAGAGTGTCTGCCAGGATGTTGCGTGTCCCCGCTATGTGTCTCGCACGGAGGGTGGCTCCCCGTGCGTGGCACCAGCGAA
The DNA here is from genome assembly GCA_016801955.1 of Conus betulinus. NCBI lineage: Eukaryota > Metazoa > Mollusca > Gastropoda > Neogastropoda > Conidae > Conus > Conus betulinus. The sequence continues at coordinate 107,129 of JADBJO010006656.1, read as the reverse complement.
GGAGGGCCTCTGTCCGTAGAGAGAGGCCGATGGAGTGAGCCCCCCCCCCCCCCTTTGTTGATGTAATGGGCTACCGACGTGTTGTCCGTGAGGAGGAGAACCAGTCGGTGAGAGATAGATGTTGGAAGTGGAGGAGGGCCAGCCTGACCGCTTCCAATTCTAATATGTTGATGTGGAGGCGAGCCATCTGTGCGTCCCACATCCCCGAGGCATGACTGTCCCCCAAGTGGGCCCCCCAGCCCGAGTTGGAGGCGTCTGTGTATAGTTCGAGGGACTGTGTTGGGAGAGAGATCGGAACGCCTTCGTGAAGAGGAAGGGTGCCAGGGAGAGGCCAAAGGGGAGAGCTTTGAACTGGAACCCTCGAGCTTGCCAGACAAACCGGAGGTAACGTCTGTGCGCCGGGTGAATAAGGATCTGGAAGTACGCATCTTTCAGATCTATGGAGGTAGCCCAATCTACGTGATGGATGGAGTCTCTGATCTGGGAGGGCGTGTCCATCTTGAACTAGGTATGTCTGAGGAACTTGTTGAGGGGAGAAAGGTCAAGGATGGGCCTCCATCCCACCGAAGGTTTGGGGATCACGAAAGGTGGGAGTAAAACCCCAGGGTTGGGCTGGAAAACTTCGGTGATGGCCCCTTTCTGAGGAGTTCGAGGACTTCCAGGCGAAGGGCGTCCGCCTGGGGCAGGTGGGGGGGTCGCTGGGGGACGGAGGAGGAGAGCGCATGAGGGGAGGACGACGTGAGCCCACGGTAGGCGAAACCCGTCCTGAAGAACCGACACTACCCAGGGGCTGAGGCCCATACGTCGCCACTGGCAGGCGGCCGGGAGAGGTTGCCCGCCAGGGGAGCCGATGGTCCAGATGGGGGGAAGGGGAAGAGTGGGCCGGTGCCTTGCTGGGCAGGTTGGGCCAGCTCCATGCGCACTACGGGAGTGTCCTCCAGTCACCGGCGGGGCCGTGCTTGCTGGCCAAACCAAAAATTTTGGCGAGGTTTAGGTTTAGGCCTCTGTGAGTTAAGTGGCCGCTTGGGGGGCCTGGAAAGGCGTGGCTGAGGCCGGGGGGCAAAGGACGCCGCCTGCTTGCGTTCCTCGAGCGAGCGAGAGAGATAGCCGAGGTGGAGTGCTCGCCAAAGAGCGAGTGATCCTGGCCCGGGACACATCGTAGGGATGCCCTGAGTGCCGGGGAGAGTGAGGAGCGTGCAAGCACCGCGTCTCTAGCCACTAGCAGACAATTAAAATGGCTTGTTGCTGCGCTGTCCGCCGCAGCCGCCAAGTGATGCGATATCCTGTTAACTAGGTGTCGCATAAAGGGGTCGCTGAATAAGCGAGGTTCGTCCTGGTGTGGTTCGGAGTTTGTATCCGAAGGCACTGGGACGGCGCCGTCATCCCCAGGCCAGAGTACCTCCGCCCTCTGCAAGAGCATGCTAAGGTAGGCATGCCCTGCAGTGGTGTGTAAGATGCCCATCCGGGCTACTCGGTCCCAGTCCTTTAGCGCTTTTAAAGGGATGGGTGGCCGAAGTAGGGGGGGCCCGGTTGGGTATCAGGCGACAATCTGATTGGGAGATGGCCCACTCCCTGGTAACCGGATTGTCGGCAAAGAGGGAGGCAACTGGGTGCTTCCTGTGGGTCCCAAGTAGGGCGCCGAAGGGGGCCGCATTGGGTGCCGGGGGCAGGTCTTGACCCGGCGTGGGGACGGCGTCTGCACCCCTGGCGCGTTTTGCCGGACTCTCCCACAGCGAAGTGAGTGACTGAGGTGCGACAATTCTGAGTCTGGAGTATTGGGCTGGGGGCAGCCCAACGATCTCAGGGAAGGCCAAGATCGGCAGAGGGAGGGGCGTCCCTCGACACGAAGTCCCGGTCGAAACCGTTCAATGGTGTGGATGTCATAAAGGGATGAGAAGAAGTCCTCATCGTAGTCGTCCTCAGGCTGTGGGGAGTCAAGTTCCTGGGAAGGGAGGTCTTCCTCAGGGGGCAACTGCGCGGGTGCGCGAGGGTCCCGCCCCTGTAGGGTGGTGGCGGGGGGAGGGGGGATGGCGGGACCCTCGTGGCTCTATGCTCGGCAGACGGGCTGGGGTGGGAGAGCCCGGACTGCCGATCGGACAGCGCCCGAGGTGGGAGACCCAGGTCGACCCAAGTCTGCGAGGTTGGGTGCCACAATCGACCAAATTGTTGTTCAGGTTGGTGTGTGTGTATTGAGCCACTGGTCCCTCTCGGGGGCATAGAGCCACTGGTCCCCGGGGAGATAAGCGGGCTGTGGCGGCCCAGAGTACTGTGCAGGGACTCGCCGGGGACCGGGGTAACCTTGGGCAGCAGGGGGGAATAGTAATCGACCCTGGTATGTGGTTTCCCCCCGGGAGCGTGCCGGGTCCCAGTGGAATGGGACAGGTTACCCGTGTCCCCGCTGGTAGATCCTCCCCCCGGAGGAACGGGACCGAGGACGTTGCCCAAATGGGGCCCGAGTAGGTCGGACCCCGAACGTCCTGAACCCCTAGGGGAACCCTGCGACGGGCGAGCGGGGTTGGTCGGCCGTCTTGTGTGTATGTTCACAACCGGTGGATGCACTCGGTGTTCCCATACCCCCAGAGTTATGGACATGTGCATGGTCGTGCCAAGACGTGGCCATAAAACTGCGTCCGGAGATAACTGGACGCTCCTCGTGCAGGGGTGTTGGCTGCACCTGTGCACGGTGGGGGAGAGCGTCGTGAGACGGCGAGTCCGGATGGGGGGAAGAAGTGGACCCGCGCGTCCCATAAGTGCGAGTGACGGGTGGGGGTTCCAGCCCAAGGCCGTCACCCGTGCCTGTCCGCGGCCCGGCAAAGGTCCCCGGGGGCCGGGGGTCGCGTGACTCGGCATAGTAAGTGGATGTCTGACTATGCGCAGGAAAGCTAGAAGGCAGGGGCTGGCTGGGGGAGAAGCGGAATCCCGCTCGGATTTCTTGGCTAGACGGGGTCCCTTAAGGGGGGCCTTGCCCTTAGATTTCCTGGGCAGGTTGAACGAAAGGCACTTAGAAATCGCAGCCGGTTGCCTTCTAGCTTTCGAACGCAACGGTCGTGCGTCCGTCGGTCGGGTAGAGGAGGGAGACTCCCGCGTCCCCTCCGCGGGAGGGACGTCTCCGTCTACCGCGGCCGGCCGTTCTCCCAAGGAGAGGACGGTTCGCTCGGGGTTGGAACCAACTCGTGGGTCCTCCGGGAATGTGAGCGAACTCTGAACGTCAGAGTTATTGCTCGACCCAGCCGAGTCCTTCACCATATTGGGCGATGGCGCCGAGCGAAACCGGAGCACACGATCGTAAACGGGAGACACGACGGTCGATCGATCGAGGAGGATAACCAAGTCGACCGATCGATCGTGCGCACACAAAAAATAAAAATGTAAACAACGCACACAATGGAATATACAGGTAAACAAGTCCGTACAGGGACACAAAGCGCAGCAGAAATGAGCGAAACAGTGCGTGAGAAGCGACCGTGGCGTGGGCCCAAAGTGCTGAGTAACGCCACGTGTAAATACAATGACGCCGGTCGATCGCGATCGTTAAGGACACGAAGGCGAGCGAGAATTGTGACAACTGAAAGAAAAGGGTGCAAACCAATTGAGGAAGCAAATTCAGGGCGAAAACCACGTAAAATACCGAGGGTTAGAAGTTGGTGCACAAGAGAGGGAGACCGGCGCAAAACAAGATGGCGACGAGACCGGCTCACGATCGTCGCGGGAGCAATACCGAAGGGCGATGCGATCGCCACGCACACGACGCCGATCGAAAAATGTGGCAATGAATGGGAGGGGTGTAAACAAATGTAGGAAGCAATTTCCGAACGACAAACCACGTGTAATTGCGTGGGCTAGAAAGCTGGTGCGACAAGGAATGGAGACTGGCGCAAAACAAGATGGCGACGAAACCGACCCGCGATCGTCGCAGATGAGATAGTGGAATCGTGATACAAGTAACGGCGAGATTAGAAATCGGAATTTAGGGGCAAAAGGCCGTAAAGGCGAGTGAGAATGCAAGGCCGATGGACAAAGGGAGGCCGAGAAACGCGAGGGACGTGGCGATGGAAAATGCCGATCAACCTCGAACCGGTTACGCAAATAGACAAGAACCGGGAGCACCACGATCGCGAGAAAAATTTCAGCGAATAAGGTGGAATGCTAGCCCATCCGATAACCTCACACGTCAAGATATAAGCGGAAGCCACAGATAAATGAGTACAGAGTGCAAACACAGCAATCTTTACACAAAGGCAAAGTATAGGCGAGACAGAGCACAAGACTTATCTTGCTTGGGCGACAGGCCGAAGTTGAATGACGGACAGTACACGAGCTTCGGCATCTTCCGTAATCGGAAGTAGGGTGGGCGTCACGTGACTATCTTATGCCTGCATTTGCCACAAAACGAACAAAGGAACAGACATTGTTGACAAATGTCAAAGCCTACTTGGCTTGACAATCTTGAATGTGTGAGTATCTACAATTTGAAGATCATGAATGCATCAGTATCTATGGCTTGACAGTCATGAATGTCTGTGCATCTATGGCTTGATAACTGTGAACACAACCAAACTGCTGACAGCGACACAAGTATGGCCACACCGCCATTGCCTGTTTTTCTTCACAGCAGCTTTACAGGTTTTTTTTACAATCTCCGTCATCTTTTTTTCCATTTTAAAAGACAATAATTAACATTACCTTTGTGCACATGATTCACTCTGTCATGTGTGCACTTACTTTGTACATGCCTGTTGTGCTTCAACCTTCCACTGAGGAATTCTTGTACACAGTCACATTTTGAAGGATTGCTCAATTCATCATTAGACGTCATCTCCCTGGGATATTCCACGAACCCCCACTGCCACACTCCTGGGGTATTCCACAATTACGCCCCACACCAGAATAAAACTTCATGACCATCATGGACACAACGTTTATGGATATACCACTGACAACAAAGATTCTACAGCTTTTTCAATTTCTAATGCTTCATTCTTTTCCACAGTCTGATGAGATCACAGCTAAAGGAACGCACCACAATAAAACACATCATCAATCAATACAAACCAGGATTAAAAAAGGATCCAAAGTCCACTAAAAAATGCATACCCACACACACACTTGAACCAATATTGCACAATGTTGTCATTCTGAAGCACTCTCCTTTCGTGACACACAATGAAATGGCAGAGAGCTAGAAAACTGGTTCAAAACCAATGGGAAAGTCAAGCGCTGTTGCAGCCAGCCTGCCATAGCGGCCCTATACTTGCACCATAAACCAATGAGCTATATGGGATTATTGAAACTATCCTTACTATTATCTTCATGATCACTGAGATGATGACTGGATAAACATGAGCTAAGTGAGAACAACTACAGTAAAAGGTAACCCCTTTCCACGCCCCTCTCTTCCCGCCCCCCAAACAAAAAAATTAATTGTGTGCTCATTTCATGACCATGAAGCCAGTTATGGATGATCAAATGACTGGAAATATGGGAGGGGAGCAGGGGGGAGATCTTCTCACAACAAATCCTGACAAAATTAGGAATGAATGTCAGCTTCATGTTAGAATAAACCGACTCCATACATACTTAAGCTGTTTCATTCCTGACAGTTTGTCAGAGACTCCCGGGTAGTCACTGTCTGCTGATGCATTCTTGGTGGTTAGTGGAAAACTCCAGGATTCTGTTTTCCTGATAGTTCTTCAAAACCTCAAGGATACATATTTCCAGTTGTATTCCAGACAGTTCATAAGAAATTCTTTTTTTCAATTCTCTATGAGCCATTAAAAAATATAAATGTCGACTGCCTTATTTCCTGACAAATCATGACAAAACCTAAGTATACACAGACAGCTGATGGATTCCTGATGACTGATGGAAAATGCCAGAATGGATATGGCCATCAGTTACATGTTTGTGTGCCTACTCTCCAGTCTAGATTTGACAAGCATACTGTGTTAGTTCATGCCTTCTGAACTTCTTGCACTGATGGTTTTGAGCTAGTTGTCGAAGAACATCTACTGAGCTAGCTATAGTTTCTTTTGTATCTTCATAATGAAAACAATGACTTAAATTTAGAGACACTTCAGCTTGCACCTGCTTAAGGATCACTGGGGGCAATTTAATGGTTTTGCTGACTTTTGATTTGTCTGAAGGTTCTGCTGACTTGGATAGCTTGAAGTGTCTGCTACCTGCTTCTCTTCAGTTTTTTTGGTCCGCACAGCAGGCGACTGCAAGAATTTCAGTTAGCACACAGGTACACTGTGCTTCACCAAGTCTGTTCACAGTGAGAATTCTTTCTCCCTTTTGTTTTTAGCTGATACAATTTCTGCACTTACAAAAAAAGCAAACAAACAAAAATATCAGAAGTCAAGCTAGTCGCTGACACTGTTTCAAATAACACAACTGAAGAAATGTACACATATTTTCAAACACATCCCAGAAAAAAAAATGTTTACACCTGTTCAAACACACTCCAGGAAAAAAAAGCAAATATGCAAACATCTGTCGAACACACATCCATCATGAAGACTCAATTAATATAAATTCAGTTCCGGGAGATCTAAATGAAAAAAAAAAAACACCACTAGTATCCAGCCACTTTACTCATCATCTATAGGTCTTCAAAGCTGTGACACAGCTGGACACCAACCAGAACACCCTGTCCCTCATGCTACATCCAAGCTGAAGACAAGTCATGACAATCACCCAAAACAGCACTGACATGACTGTTTACAAGCAATATGATGGCAGCGATGAATCAGCACACCGATGTGGCTTGATCAGCAAAACACATGTGGCGACAGACAGGATGACGGAAGAGATGGAGGGCTGCTAGGACAGTGTGGTCTGCATAAACACCCCAGCTCTCTGCCTGTCAGTCGCCCAACTTCATATCATCATGGGCTGTTTGCGCCGGGACAGCTTGGACCTGTAACCAGCCAATCGCAGACTTGGCGTCAGAGGAAGACAATGCAGAAACAAGGAGACAGATAACAAATGTAGGAAAGAATGAGGTTAGAAATACAAATTACTAAAGAAAAGAGAGGTGAGAAAAAAACTGAAACAGTAAGAAAGAGGCTAAAAAAAAAAAGAAGAGAGAAAAAGATTGGGTAGAATGACACAGAAGAATAGACAGTAAAAATGAAGACAATCAGAAAAAGGACACAGAAAAAAAAAACAGAAGTAATACAGTGGAAAAAAGGCCAACAGAAGGAACAGGTTAACACACACTGACAGTAAAGCAGAGTGAAGGAACAAACTGCGCGCACATCCACAAGCTTTTACATACCACTTACTTACTTACACACACACACACACACACACACACACACACACACACACACACAACATACACACACACACACGTATGCATGCACATGTGCTCTCACACACCTGATCTGTCCAGCCAGCAGCGGATTGATAGCATAGAGCCAGTCATGAAATCTTTGTCGTCCACCGTCTGTAGCAAGTAGCCCCGCGTCTTGGTCATCACCGAAAACACGTTCTGCGTCTGCTCACACACCACCATGCAAATTGACCATGTCATGTCTTTGTAATGAACATCAACATGGCAGTACCTCATAAGACATCTCAATGGGGCAGAACATGAGGAGATTGAAACAGACTGCAGCTTTACTGCAAACAAGCCAAAATACGAGAAAAACACACAAACCAAGGTGCAAAGTAACATCTGAACACAATATGAAACAGAAAAGGATTTTAACTACTAAAAGAAGTTTTATGATGTACTTACCTGTCCAGAGAAACCCCTTGTACCCCCACTTGGCAAGAACCATGGCAACACATCAAGATTCTCATTAAAAAAAAAAAGGAAATGGAGAACAGGAAATAACTCTACTAAACCACCAAGCCAGCACATGTGGCAGCCCTTAGTGAACTCACAACATAGCGTTGATCGACTGAATTCAGTTTTCACCCCTTTTTCACCAAGCACGGATGGGGGAGGATGTAATAGTTTTAGACAGGTAAGTATATCAAACAACTACTTTTAATAGTAAAATTCCTTTTCTTCATATTTACCTGACCAAACAAATGTCTGAATATTGAAAAGGATGGTGGGAACAAGCTCACCTGAGCCCCAAACTACATTTCGGACCAACAAGCATATGGCTAACTGTGACTCCATCCATCAAGAGTCTGGCGTCACATGGCCAGAAAGGGCTCTGAAGGTCTCTGTGACTCCATCAAGAGTCTGGCGTCAGATGGCCAGAAAGGGCCCTAAAGGTCTCAGCCCATCTCTGGATGATCAAGCCTAGCCCCCACCCTCTCAAATGCTTCAAATCACAGAGTATAATAGTCTGGATGTTGCGGGTGTCAGCACTGCTGACAGAGAAAGGGATCAGGTGTAAGCAAAGATCTTTTCCGCTCTGGGCACTGGAAGACACATAAGGTTTAGGTCGGTCTTGAAGTGCTTCCAGTGAGGAATGAACCTCTGGGAAGGAGTCCTGTCTGACTTTTCCAGATTGATTACAAAGCCCAGAGTCGAAAGGGTTCACTCCAAAACAGAGAGGTCCCGAGAGAGAGTGTTCAGGTCCAAGTGTTTCTGAAGGAGACCGTCCAGATAATTTGGCAACATGGAGCTGGTCTTGTGCTGAACAATCTCCAAGACCGCAACCATGACCCTTGACCATGACCCACGGGCTGAGGGATAGGCCAAGGGAAGAGCCCTGAAACAAAATACCTTGTCCTGAATGGTGAACCGAAGGGATTTTTGAGAAGAGTGAATAGGAATGTGGAAGTACACGTCTGACAGGTCCAGACTGACTGCCCAATCACCCATTAGAATTATCGTCCGTAACTTTGGAGCGGTCTCCATGGCGAACTTTTAGAGGAGAGGCGAACGAATTGAGCTTGCTAAAGTCAACACTAGACACCACTTCCCATTCTTTTTTGGGACCAGGAAGAGAATGGAGAAGAAAACCGGAGGACATGGCAGAGGAACCGCCACTATAGCTCCCTACTGGATAAGAGTTTGTACTTCTTTTAACAAAACTTCAGCTCTGGATGGGGTCAGATGGAATTTTTGCCCAAACAGGAGTGGATGACAAGGAGGAGGGGATGAAAAGGATATCTTTAGGCCATCCTTTACTATAGTCAAAACAAACTCAACCGAAATGTCATACAAATGAAATGGTTAGTTACAAATGATACAAAGATGTCTTGGTACTAATGGTACAGTGATGCATGTATTTTCTATACCTCGGTTAAGGACAGTATTATACATGTTTTAGTATTGTACGGTCACACAACGTTTTTTGGAAACCCTGGTAGATGTAATCAATGAAAAATGTCTGTGTGCATTTAATTTGCAGATAACTGACCCATTAGCCATAGTTGGATTTGAGAAAAATATACATATGGATCATGTATTTTATTTTATTTTATTTTATTTCATTATTTGCGAAACACTACCTATATCAGTGTAGAACGGAACAAAAATCACCCAGACTATGAGTATTTCTCAATAGCTAAAATACAGGTATAAAACTAAAGAGTTTACTGCTCAAAAACATTTTGTATATAATGACTTTCATTCCAAGTGGCACCATATATGCTGATGTAAGCAGACCCAGACTGAACTATGAATATTATGACACTGTACATTATATTAGTATCAGTATGATTGTAGCTCCCTGGGACTGTTACAGTGCCCAAAACAGCTCCATTGGACAGGACCTTTCAAAAACCAAAATATGTAAACTTTCAAAATATACTCAGCTTGCTTCATGTGTTCTCTCTCTCTCTCTCTCTCTCTTTATCATGTAAAGATGCTCAAACATTTGTCTTCAAAATGTAAAATGGTATTACCATTATGTTTGATATGTCTGGGTTTTTTTTTTTCCCCAGCATTTGTTGTTGTTTTCTTTCTTTCTTTTTCTCCTTTTTTCCATTATTTTGCACTATTTGAATTTACCTGAATTAAAAAAAAACAAAACAAAAAAAAACCAAAATGAGTTACTCTCAATGCACATAGCCCAACCAGCAGAGGAGAAGAATAGAAGAGTCAAGATCAGCGACCCTGCCCTCGACCATGCATTTTTCCGGCTGGCTTAGGTCAGAGGGGGCAAAAGCAAATGCTTCTACTGTGAGCAAATGTCCGGTGCCCATGAAAGGAGGAGCGGCGAAAATTAAAAAGCAGAAGAAGGAGGAGGATTAGAGGACTATAATCTGGAAGGTGCATCTCTAAACCTGTCTGAAATGGAGCAAAAGAATCTCCAAAGGCGAGAGGGCTTTGAATTGGCACCTGAAGTAATGCCACTTTGACATCATTTTTCTGATGTAAAACCCCCCTGTAAATGTTTTCCGAGTGCCAGAGACAGGTGGGTAGAAACAGAGGAGGAGGAAAAGAAGCTGCCTAGGAATTTGAAGCTGAACCGTTAGCTAAAAACAGAATCTGCTGTCACATTTTTGTGAAAGGCACCTTTCTTCAAAATCAAGGAAAGGGAGAGCGAGGACAGATCCAGGAATGACAAGCCAGAGACAAACGAGTCAGCTGGGACAGCGAGTTTCGAAAAAGATGCTTACAGAATTTTTATGCAGGATGGAGCTGGAATCAGTATGTAGCATGCATCTGGATTAGAGCGCGCCGTCTGAAAAGAACGTGATTTTTCTTGACAACTGGAATATTTTTTTGATAAACAGCTTTGACCAATGGCACGCAAGAATAAGCTAAACGGGAGTCTAGAACAGCCTCGTTCATGAACTCATGACACTGCCCCACTTTTTCGACTGGTGAGGTACAGAATTATAATTTTCAGGACCGGTTTCCTCAAAGAGGGAAGAACGAAGTCTAGCCTTTAAAGAGACTGGAGCAGGAAGCATCAAAATAGGACCCAGAAAGAGTCCTAGCGATAACGGACCAAGCCTTATTGGTAGCAGCTCTCGCAAGGCTGAGCTCTGAAGAAGAAATGTCTTCATCATCAAAATAATCGTCAATATTTTCATTGAGTGTTCCAAATCCTCTTGCTCATCCTTTTTTCCATTCGTTCGCATTCATACCATGCCTATCTTGCCACTGGTCTGAGGGCGACCTGTCCTCCCTGCTCACATTGTCCGGGGACCCCAACTTGCACCAGTAACCTCCCTTGGACCAGTGCCTGCCAGGTAGTTCTCCGAGCCAGTGCTGCTCTCATAGGTCCTCTTCTGGGGCCAACATGGGGGATATGAAGACAGCCGCTCTTCTAAAATAGTTTGCTCAGGGGTAGGGGTCAAACAGCATACTGAAGGAAACACTGGCCTGTCTCTGCCTCACCCGAGACCGTGTCTGAAGCAGTGGAGCAAGAAGCCAGCCCCCCTTGCCAAAACTGGCTGACCATCATGCCACAGAGAGAAACCGAACGTCATGTAGAGGCTGACAAACATTCGCACGAGCTGCATAGTGCAAATGGAGAGAAGCCAGTGCAGGAGACACTGGTTCCACGCTTATCAAGTGAAGAAATCACTCAGCAACAGGAATGGCAAACTCTTGACAACTGGAGGAGGAGAAAAACGCCAGTCTTGTTGAGTTGTGCCAAGAAGCATTGCAACAAAGGAGACTGTAGTGAAGACGCAAGGCATTGAAGCTCTTTCAAATTTTCCGACTGGGAAGGTGATGTCTCTTCAAAGAAGTAAAAGCTAACTCAAACAGGCATTTCTACTGATCCAAGTTCAAGTGCTTGAACTGGGAAAGAGATGTGTCCATGAGGAGGAAAAAGAGAAAACTGACTTGTTTTGGAATGAAGCGAGTTGATTTTGTGTACTCCTGTAGTTGAGTAGAGTGAGCTCCCCACTTTCCACCTGATTTTTCTGGGGGGGATTCCCTGATATTTCACTTAATGGGAGAAACGGCATTTGTTTGGACAGGTAAGTATGAAGAAAAGTTCCCTTCTTTGAATGCAAAGACTGAAAGCACATGGCGCTTTTGAAAATCCATAACGCAAAATCAAGTGGAACATAAGAACGAGTTGAGAGGGAAGCGCTCTTTCATCAAGGAAAAGGAGAAAGCTGAACTCAGTCCATCAGATTTGAATGTTGTCAGTTCAGTAAGGGCAGTCACTTGTACTGACTTGGTGGTCAAGTAGAGTTAGCTCCTGTTCTCCATGTTAATTTTTTTTTTTTAATGAGAATCCGATGTGTGGCGATGTTTCTTGCCAAGTGGGGATAAGGCATTTGTTTGGACAGATAGGTATGAAGAAGAGAGTGATGTTGGAAATCTTCGCACAACAGATGAGTCACCAACATGGTCAGTCAAACATCAGCACACAGACATACATTTCAAACTACCTTCCTTGCTGGATTTCTTAAACAGAAATTGGAGTGACTTAGGCTTTCAGGGGTTTTAAGATACCGCAAAGAAAAAAAAAAACTGGCTAGCACGTTACAAACTAATTCAGTAGAGTGGTACACTTCATGCTAAAACAATGTGACTGTTAAAAGGTCAGCTCCGAATACATTACACACCACTTTTGATCTCTGTGTGCTTTAGTACTGTAAGAGTACCGAATGTATTTTGATAAACTGGCATATGAAATTCACCAGCATGGTAAAAAGGGATGCCTGCAGTTTCATCTGCCTTCTCAAGCATTGCAGCCAGCCCAGACCAGTGCCCACCTACCTTGAGCAAGGCCTGCTGGTCCTCAGAGTACTGGATGTCCGCAGTGGCCAGGTTGATGATGGCTCTCACCACAGGGTCCTTCTCACTGTTGTACAGGAACACATAGGGCCGACGCACACCACCTGAACAGCAAACCAGTCATCAGTCACCTGTGTCTCTCATCACATAGCTAGCACTCACCCTGGAAATGCTGATATCATGCTGTCTTCTCTCCTGTGTTTTGTGCCTTTCCCGGAGCATCACTCAAAAGTCCCTCACTCGTCAGTACTGAATGCAGCTAGCGGTATTAGGTTAACATGAGACCATCCACAAGTGCAGAAGCTATGTAGCCACTTCGGTTGTGTTCACGGTATATATTCTAATCCACCATCTTCAGGGACCACAGTATATTCAGGGCACGGCCCACTGCTGATGACAGTAACTGTTTAGCTCTGACCCCAGAGTGACTGCGCACCCTCCTCCTGGACAGTGTTTTAGCAACGGCCCTACACAACACTTCCCATGGACCAGCCGACACCCAAGACTCTCACCACAGTTCACCACAGGCATGTGCGAGAGGAAATGGACTCGAAAGTCACCACAAGAACATATGATAGACACTTCTAACTGGACACTTCTAAAAACATGATGATTAATGAGTCTGATGAAGAAGCAGCTATGATGATGATCCATTCTGATCTAAGATCATGATCGAAGGCTACATTTTCACTTCTTTTATGGTATATCCAAAAAATAAAATAGGCCTAAAAGATACAGTCCCTTGCAGTACCGGTTATTTATGCAACACTCTTAGAGACATGTCCATTAAGTTGATGAAACCTGCTGTGTCCTTCCATTAGGACCCATAACACACTCAGTAACTTGGTGTATGAGCCCGCTGTGGCAAAAAAAAAAAAAAACACCTCTTGTAAATCTGAGGCCCACACCCTCCCAGTCTGCGGACAGTAAGACAATCCACGGCACTTTGAAGACTAGCAACACCATCTATCTTGACTGATGTTGTGTCTCCTTTACATTTCTCATCTAAATCAAACTGTTAGGGAAAAATTGCATTACAAATGATCGATTAATTATCTCTAACTTTAGTCCTAAATTTTCTTATTCAAAAATAATTTGGATATGGAAATGTCACACTTCGCATGCAAACCTCACTGACATTGTGTTCCCTTTAAACTTCTCCACGGAGAATGATTCTTAATGCTGGAAGAAATACACATCTGACTTTGTGTCCTCTGTGTTCTCTTTAAATCTGTGATAATCAACTAATATGGAAAAGCTGCAATACAAACATATTTCTTTTCGCCCATATTTACTGCATTATCAGATTCAAGATTTACAAAACATCTGTTTTTAAAAGAAGAGGAAACTTGGTATTTCCTTCAAATTTCCTTTCAAAATTTCTGTAATACTTCAAAATAATGCTAATACTGAAAAACTTGCACTGCACATGCAGATTCCAGCTCCCTGACTTTGTCTTTCCAAGGAAGTTTCTATTATTCTATCAAGAGCAATACCGATACAGAAAAAAAGTGCATTAAACATAAATCTTCTCACCATCCTAGCTTAGTGATCCTTTAAAGCAATTCTGATACAGAGAAACAATACTGCTGAGAATCAGCAATCTGACTTTGTGATCCCGTAAAATGTTTTCCATTTAGAACAATCTTGATACAGAGAAACTGCATTGCTGAGAATCAGCACTCTGACTTTGTGATCCCTTTGAACAATCTTGATGAGGAAAAAAAAAAAGGCAACACTGCTCACCACCCATCGTTTCAGCCAGCCATCATTGTTGTCGTTCAGGAAGTTCAGGTGGCCGCGACGGGAGACAATAGGGGAGACGCGCACCTCTTCCACATCGGGAACAAACATCGGAGCATCCAGGTTGATAGGTAACAGCAGCTTGGTGTTCCCACTCTCCCCGGCTGGTGACACGCCTCCTCCACTTTTGCCACATTCTCACAGGATCGCGTCTGGCGAAGGGGCACTGAGGTCACCGACCTGTGCATCAAAAAGACATGAGGTCAAATCACTCTTTGTTAATGAAGCATGGTGTAAAATCAACACCTCTTGATCACCTAAAAGATGGAAACTCCTATAAAGGTGCTGCTGCTGGATTTCAAGGCAGGAAAAGCTATTACACATACAGTGACCATGGAAAGAAAATGGAAACATCATAACGTCCTTTCCACCCAGACATAAGACCATGTCAGTTATGGACACATGCAAACACACACACACACACACACACACACACACACACACACACACACACACACACACACACACGCTCACACACACGCACACACACTTACTTGGCAAGATCGGAGGTGGACGAAATCATGCTGATGCCCATGTTCTCATTGCTGGACTCGCTGTCTTCTGAGTTCACTGTGGTTGTGGAACTCAGCAATGAGTCAGCTGCCGACTGCTGATAAACAAACAAAAAACAATCAGTGAATCCTCAAACTACATTACCCATATCTGCCTATCCACTCTGCACATTCCCTATCGATCTGCTCAAATCTGCCCCATGATGAGGGGTCAGTCTACTTTCTGTTACACTACTGGTTAACTGGAAACCATTACGTAAATACCAGGACATGTCTTTTGAGCCGACAGCTTCAGCTCTACTGTGTGCTATTTGCACTTTCGTCAAAACTAGCTCCAAAATTTCCCTACTGCCATCCAAAAAAACTTCACTTTCTACCAAATAAGAATTTAAAAAAAAAAAGCAACAGTGATAGAGAATTGTGCATTTACCATGACTGTGGATGACTTAGTAACTAAGGTACAGCTAACTTATCAGTCCTTTTAGAAACAGAAGTATAGACAACATGAGTATGTTCAAAATCAATTCAAGACTGAAAGTGACAATGATTGAGGTATCCCTTATGTGGGAGGTCTGTGTCAATGTGCTGAACCCCACAGCCTAGATGTGGGAAGTCTGTGTCAATGTGCTGAACCCAACAGCCACGATGTGGGAGGTCTGTGTCAATGATGTGGGAGGTCTGTGTCAATGTGCTGAACCCAACAGCCCAGATATGGGGAAGTCTGTGTCAATGTGCTGAACCCAACAGCCCAGATGTGGGAAGTCTGTTTCAATGTGCTGAACCCAACAGCCCAGATGAGACACCACAGCAGCAGTCAGCCATCCAGATCCCTAGATCACTCAGATATGATGACGAATCTATTCTTCACCCGAAGTGTTGGTTGTCCCATCCACTTAGTGTTAAACCTCCCATTTCTACCTGATGACAAAAATCTCATACAACTGGCTTTCCCACTTGACTCCCTCCACCCCCTCTCCCACTCTCCCTCCCCACACTTACTGAGGTGATATCAACAGGTGGGGGCTTCAGGGGTAGCTTCCCTTGCAGCATGAGACGAGCGCACCGTGCCATCAGCCGGGTGTCTCTGTTCCCTGATACCTGCAGCGTCTCCATGTCTTGAGAGTCACCACTGCTCGCCTCCTGGACACACACATACACACACATACTGCAGTAGCTCATTTTGCACAGCCGCTTCTCTCCCCTATGTTTACCCCTGTCTACCTTTCACTAATGGTCTGAATTACTCGCAAATTCATGAAAGCTTAAAAAAATCAGTAAATATTGAGTGGTAAAATAAAAACACAGAAACTTTCATAATTTCATATTCTGGACAGAAATTAAATAACTACAGCCATATTTTTCATACTCTGAGGAAAGATAAACTGAGCCAAGAAAAAGTCACTTAATCCCATGAGCATTTTCATTCTTTTTCTGAGAATATGAGTGTGTCCAATGCAGGATCAAGCTGTCCTGATCATTGCTATACAATGTCTGTGTTGTTATACATTGTTAGCAACCCTGTTATATGCATATATGGACAGTGTGTTCATCTTTCTGAAGAACATAGGTTATGCATAGTCTTTCCTAGTAATTTGCGTGCCATAATTTTTTGTTTCATTAGTAACATCCTAGATGAAAAAACATGCTGGAAAACACTCATTACTGAGCATGAAATGGAAAAATCTTTCACAATCATGCATTTTGAAACGAGACTGACAAACTGGACCTGTCTTGCTAAGGCTTTTACACAGACATGACAAAGACCCAACAGTTTTGGAATGAATTGCAGTTTTTCCTCAAGCTGTTTAAACACAGAAATGTCCAGTAAATGCATCAAAACCACAGAGAAGTTTGGTAGGTCATGGACATCATGACTGCTTCCTGCCCATGACCCGGCCATTCCCTAGATCTCACTTTTTCTTTGACGTCCATGTCTTTGGCATTTTCCTCGCCAGCCATCAAGGTGCTAGGAGGGGCATGGAGGGAGTGGTGGGCCTTGGCCTGAGCGTTGTGGATCTCTTTGTCCAGCTTGCACAGCTCCTGAGTCTTGTGCTGCTCTGTCAACTTCTCCCGCAGGAGCAGCACATGCCGCGTCTTCTCCACCTGGGGGCACCACAGGTAACCCTTGTTAGTGCTACAAATGGTATCTGTCACTGTTCTCTCTCTTTCTCTCTCTGTAGGAGAACACATCAAAATCCTGTGACTGAAAATACACAACCACATCAAGATCTGAAACTAAATGATGACAAATAATTATTCCCTCTTCAGTTCGATCAAATGAAAAATACTGGCCTTTGAAAGCAACTGAAATATGGCCGAATGGAAAATTTCAGAACAACAGAAAAAAATAAATACTAACAGAGACAGCAACACACACTCATATACACACACCACACAACATCACACTGCAGCATCACATAAAACACTATACACAAACACAAACAAACACTCATACACACACACTCACAAACATATAACCTAACACTACAGCATAACACACTGCATGCACACACACACACACACACACACACACACACACACACACACACACACACACGCACACACATACATAAACACACACTCACACACACGCATGCGCACCCCCCGCGCGTGCACATACACACTTTCAAGTGTGCACACGTACGTACTCAAGTACACACACACACACTCAAGTACACAGACACACACACACACACACACTCAAGCACACACACACACACACACACACACAACACACACACACACACACAAGTAGACAGACACACACACACATCCCCGCCTCACCAGCTGTAGACGTGTGAGTTTCTCCAGCTCCCACTGGTGGTCGAGCAAAAGTGAGTCACCGCGGGGGCGCCATCCATTTAAGTTCTCCTCTCCACGTACGTAAGTGGAGGATGTGTCCAGCACACGACGCCTTCGCCGCTCCACACCTGAAGGTTGAAAATAACATAAAAGATCTGGGTTTTTTTTTTTTTTTATCTTTTTTCATTTTTTTTTTGGGGGGGGGGGGGGGGGAGGGGGCTCTCAGTGGTATGACTTCATGTGGCATTTCTTCTATGAAGAAAGAAAGGACGCTTACATTACAAAGAGAAAGTGACATTAGCAATCAAGGGAGATCAGCCAGAGAGGATCCAGCTCCTTCTCTCTTTTAATTTGTTTGCTTGGGTGTCCTAATTGTCAAGGGTCAAGTTCATTCTGAGTAGCACACACATACACACACTCACACACACACACACTCTTTCTCTCTCTCTCTCTCTTAAACAGTACATCGGCATTATGACATTTCCAGATTCCAAGTATTATCTTCCCTCAGCTAAGAGAAGCTGGAGAACTGTACCAATGTGCTGCACCAGAAGACTGTGACCCTGTCTACACTGCAGTGTCAGTCCATCATTTGTTTTCCCATTCCCCCTCCATCTCCCTCCCTCAGCAGGTCCCTGAAAAACTGCCTCAGCATGGCCATCACATCTAGCCACATGGCCATCACATCTAGTTACATGGCCATCACATCTAGTTACATGGTGTTCACATCTAGTTACATGGTGTTACACGGCCATCACATCTCATCTAGTTACATGGCCATCACACCTAGTCACATGGCCATCACATCTAGTCACATGGCCATCACATCTAGTTACATGACCTGGCCATCACATCTAGTCACATGACCATCACACCTAGTTACATGGCCATCACATCTAGTTACATGGCCGTCACATCTAGTTACATGGCCGTCACATCTCCGTCACATCTAGTTACATGGCCGTCACATCTAGTTACATGGCCGTCACATCTAGTCACACGGCCATCACATCTATTCCATCTTAGTCACTGGTTGGCACTTCATTACCATTCTAGCAATACCGGTGACCCCCATATTTACATTAGTACGTTACTGGCCCACTACTTCTAGCACATACGGTCATCACCATCTCAGCACTGTTTGCCACACCAAGTCCCAACCCCCCCTGCACTTTTAGTACTTTTTTCATGGCCCCATACCATCTTCGGTTACGCTTTACTATGTGCGCCATTACAACAACTCCAGCTCCCCCCATGGCCATCACCTCTAGTTGTTGTCCATGGCTCATTGACCTATAAGTAAGTTGTTTTCTCTTGCTCATTATTGTATCTTGTTGGTTTTTTCACCATGACCATCCACTCAACACAGCCGTGATCCTCAACCGTCTACTGAGTTTCTGCAATACCCATTTACTACTGACACCATAACCAAAGGCCCCTGGACCTCACTTCCCCCTCACCTGTACCAGTGGCACCCCAATCACCACCCCCCTTTTTATTTACCATGATTTGGGTGCGCTATAATTAACACCAAAAATTCTAGTCGCCACCCAGAAACACTACACAAAGACGTACCCTAAAAACCATGTCCAAATTTACTACCTATGATTTTTGCAAGGAAGTCCCCGTGAAGGGAGTACTTTTGACTCCTGGGTCTTCTTTCCTGTGGCATCACCCTCTGGACCCCATACATTAAAAATAAGGCACAGTTCAGAAGTTTGGCGGTTAACTTTTTTTGCTGCCCCCACAGACACCAATCCCCCACAAAATCCACCCACCCCTGTTTTTTTTTATTCTTCATAGTCTCACGCTGCAACATACTTTTCCCCTCCAACAGTATTTTCTAGACCGATCATTCCACTATCTTACAGCGAAACTTTTTCTATGTCACACATTCCATTCGTTGACAATCCTCGAAAGTCTTGTTACTCTCGTGTATCACCCCCTCATTCCGGTGTCCAACCTGTGGCATACTTGTTCATAAACCAGTTCAGATCCAGTCTTCCCAAGTTACGATACCCACCTTCATGCCAGTCCCCAGTGCTCTAGTCACGACCCACGTCCCCCTAGACACTCCCCACCCCCCACGCATCTTCTGTTCCCCCTGGTTTGGTTCATTCTTCCAATTTACCATTTTTCTTTCCACATCCTCCTCTCCCCCCCTACCTTCCTGCTGCCTGTGTAAGCCCAGGCCAGGTCCGCAGCTCCCCCTCCCACCTCGCGCTGACTAACATCCGCGTCGTGGCTACTCGTACACAGCCACATTTGTTCTCTGCCCCAGCGACCTTCCCCCCCCCCCGCAGTCTTTCCCAGTCACCCGAGGTCTCTTTTGCCTTGTTACGACGGTTTCCTCATTGTCGTTTACACCCCAGAGCCAGTTATGTTTGACACCCACTACTCGTCCTCTGTTACTGCACTTTCGTCACAGACACGACTTCTTCTCCCCAGCCTTACATTAGAAAACCCAGTCCCGTATTACCTGCCGCATTATGCTTATTCTTTTTTCCCCTTTTTTTTTTCTTTTTCCTTTTCTCCACTTTCTTTTTTCTTTTACTATTCGAGTTTCTTGCAATCGCATCACTATCATCATCTCACCTTCTATGCTGTTGAGTGAGTCGCTGAACTATAACAATTAGTTATTATGTGTTTTATCAAAATGTATTTTTTACCGCACCCGACCGTATGCTCCATTTAGCGGTTGTACCCAGGGTTACGCGATGATTTCTCTTGGTGTCCCGCCTGCTTTTTTTTCACCCGCTCGTTCGTCCACACCGCGTCCCCTCTTTGTTCAACGCACCCGCATATTTCCTTTGCTTCTCCTTCAATCGCCAGTTTTTATACGTATTCATACTTTAGCGCTGGCTCCTTGGATTGTTTCCCTCCATTTTTTACTGATCCTCACAGTGTCCCCCCACCCTTGACTGGCCACCACCATACTGGACCTGTCCGTTTGTCAGCACGTCTCACCGTGTGGCCCTCATTCTGACATGTACCCCCTCACTCTTTAGTAATTATTTTCTGTAGGATCACTTATAAGGGCTACTTACGCGCACTCTATTTCAGTCCTTTGCTAGGCAAAGTAACATGTTTAATTAAACGGTCAAAGAAAAATGCAGGACGTCAGTGGCCGGGCCCATAGGCACTGGTAAGTTGTCACTTTAATACGGCGTCACGGCTGTACGCTTAAAGAGCAATCAAAGGGTTAATGTGTTTCCTTTTTGACACTGTTATATTGTTTTAATGTTTTTGATCGCGTGCTTTCTCGTTTATGTCAGTTATCACGTTTTGTGTCATGCTACACACTTTACCCCCCTTGACCCTTCAACCACCACCTCATCTAGGTCTAGGGATTCTTCTGCCAGATCTCACAGGTCCACGGATCCAAATTCTCCCCTCTGCATATTTCGGAAGCTGAATGTACCAGACACCATACAGGAACTGATTGTCTTTCAGGATCGAGGGGTTGGTATGTTTGTTCCATACAGCTGTCTAGTCTGGACTCCTAATTACTCAAACTTTACAATAATTGGGAACATCTATCAATGAATTTAATTTCCCAAGCCAAACTTGTAGTTGTAAAACATGGATACTAGTCCCTCCCCCCCCCCATTGAAATCAATTCCCCATATTGTCAACGCGGAAGATATACACATCCCCACGCACTGTGCGGCGGGTCTTTTCAATAGTTGACTTTTTGTACAGAGAGCCCATATTCGTATACCTACGCTGTGTGTATTCCCGACACCGTAACTCCACCCGTCACATCTCATATTCTAATCCCTACAAACTCTACATACCCACGCTGACATCAAACTTTTATTCACTACCTAATCAATCCATCGTAACTAATAACCGAGCGCTCATGTGGGCATATTTACAAAACATACCAAACAAACATCAAAATCATAGTTGTGTTACACGACAATGTGATATGCTTCAGTTAGCAGGGCACCTTGTGCTTGCCTGTCTTACTTTTAACAGCTTTTATTTGACTTCTTTTCACCAATATTATCCTAAGCGTGAATAGAATAGTGCTATAATTTTTGTTAGTCACTAAACAGACACATTTCCTATGGTCTAACTCTACCTGGCCTTCACACGATACCACTATGTTGTCAACTTTATGCAGCCCCTTTTTTCCTTCCGGCAATTTTGGATTACAGTCCCGCCCACCATTTTAGCCTGGATTATCGTTAATAAACATATAATATTATACAATACTGGCAGCATTAGTGAGCCAACTCTACCTTATCATCCAGGAAGCTATATGCACAGGTGACCTGCCCTTAGGAATCACAACATTAGCATTGATCAAATGAGTTCAGTTTTCGCCCCTTGTGCAAAACAGGGATGGGGAGGATGTAATAGTTATTTTTGAATCAGTTGTAATTATATCAGACGATCTACTTTAATAGTTAACTTAATTCCTTTCTCACACTTATCGGACAAACAAATGTGAATATTGAAAAGGTTGTGGTGAACAAGCTTCTATCCTGAGCCCAAACTACATTTCGGTCCAAACAAGCATAGGTATAACTGTGACTCCTCAAGTAGTCTGGATTTTTTGTTTTCACTTTTTCTCCTCTTTCTATGAGCAAGAAAGGGAGTCTTTTTCTGAAGGTTCTGTCTGTGATATATCTAATGAGAGTTGTGGCGGGTGTCTAGATGTACCAGAAAATGTGGCACTAAAGTCTCTGGGATCTCATCTGGGTCAGATGGCCACGCCAAGGGCCATAAAGGTTCACTCTGCTGATTATTCCATCAAGAGTCTGGCGTTCACGCATGGCCCAAAAGGGCCCCATGATACTTGGTTGCTCACGGCCCACGTCCCTGGCTGTATTGATTCAAGCATTTAGTCTTTCCCCACTCGCTGTTCTCAAGATAGGCTTTCAGTAATAAAGACGTGAATGTAAAGAAAAAAAATAAATATCTATTATTATAAAAGTCCCTCATAGAGAAGAAAAGGAGAAGGCCGTGCCCTGTAATGTCAAATGGGACCTAAAAGACCAATTGGAATAAAGAGGGGATTCAACGAACAGCGACTATAAAAAGGGCCTGAAAAAAAAAAAAATAGGTGTGTTGTGTGTGGTGTGTGTGTGTGGTGTGTGTGTGCTGTGTGGGTGGGTGTGGGTGTGTGTGGTCTGATCAATATCTGGCAATCCCTCACCACCAACACCAAACCCACCCACACACCCACACACCACAAATTCACACACACGCACAAACAGAAAGCCACACCTGGTCTTTTCCTATTTTTGAACTTTCTGCACTTAGACTTGTTTTGTTAGAAAGACCCCCGTGTGCAGATCTTCTTTTTTTATTTTCTTGTAGTCATAGTCTGACTTGGTAGATTGCCCATTGCCTGCTGGTATGCTTTTCTTCCCCCCTTTCTTCGCCTGTTGACCCCTCTCTACGATCCGACTGCTTCGACAGGATTCCAGAAGCCGGTGCCCCTTTCCACTAAACATCGCCCCCTCCTTCTTACTCCTACACTGTCCGGTGGTCTTCAGACCATCAATTTCAGACTTTCGGACCATAACTTGCTTTTCGATATATTTAATTCTTTTTCCTTGCGAACCCCCACCAACTTATATGGCCTTTCGAATCAATGTCATGGTTTACCAACCTTCTTTCACTACACAATTACCTATTTTTACCCTATTCCCCACGGTTTCGGATGTCATCTACATTTTTTTTTGGTTTTAATCAGAGTTCTCATCGAGCCGTCAGGAGTCTGATTGTTTTTGCTTCTTTTTCGCCCCCCAGGAATCATTATGTAGAACATTACCAGTGTAATTTCCTGTTCTCGGACACAGCTCTTCCAATACGTTCTTACATTTTCCCCCCCTTGCTATGCCGCAGTTATCACTCCTGCGTAGCATTGGTGTTGCAGAGTCTATTTTAAAATTAACCTCACTATTGTCTTTCTCCTCTTCATCTTTCAATAACCCTCTTTAGGAGAATCCTCGATTGTGATTTATTCTGGCATTACTTGTCCATAGCTCTAACCTCTGGGGGACCATGGTCCCCCCACTGTCTTCTTTCCTTTGTGGACCACCCCGCCCCGCCCTAGGTGAATGAAGTTGAAATGCAAGCCATGCTAGATGGCTGTGCCTAGGAATGCCCTCAACATTTTGTCAAACTTTTCTAGCACACAGCCTAGCATTCAAGGCCATGGACTACATTCTTTCCCCCCCTGTCAGAATCCGTATACCACATAGCCGCTACCTGTTTGCCATGAGATCACAAAATGAATCGGTCAATTACGATTCGACCATAAGCCCGCAGCATACGCTAAAACTACAGTGTCAATGACACGATGCCCTGGTATTAATTGTTACGCTGAGTTTATATCTCTTCAGTGCAGTTATCCTTCTTAATAAGTCTCCTTATTTGTTGATTGTGGTCGTCTTCTCTCTGGTTCCTTTATTTTGCCTCCATCCTTTCCCTTTTCCCCCCCCTCTTCCCCCCTTCCTTTCTTCCTTCCGTTTGTGTGTCTCCCTCCCCCCCCTCTCTCTTCTGCCCCCCCTCATCTCCGCCCCCTATTGGTCCGTTGTTTCTTTAATGCTTGCGCGCTTATCTACTCTCCTTTCTCTCCCTCTAATCCTTCACAGCCCATACATTATCTCCTACCCGGTATGATCCACACGCTCATTTCTTAGCGACCTCCTACTATCTTTCTGCTTTGTACCCACCCCATGGTACAATTCGTCTTTTTTCACCCCTTGCTTTGTCTTATTTTTCTTCTTCTCCTACCTTTTCTTTTTGCCTTACTGGTATCTCCACCCTGTCCCTCCCGTCTGGCTTTTACCAAACCCTTTATCATTCTCTTTTTTTGTCTTTTCTTTTACTTCCTTATCTTGTCCCCCCCCGTCGTTTGCTCATTCCTTGTGGGCACTGTTTTTTCTTACCTCTTCATCTTCACCCCTCACTCCTTTTCGTACTGTCTTGCTACTTCTACCCCCCTTTGTACATATTTCTTGCTTGTGCACATATCCTCTCGTATTCTACTAACCTCTAGGTCTTCCACATTCTTTTACCCACTTTATGATCAGTCGAAACCACTGTCAGCAGGTGAGACCCCCAGATTCCATTTCCCTCATTTTTGCTTCTTCGCATTTTGCTGAATGCGCCTTTACTGGTAACTACCTGCCCCCCTGCATGCCTCCAGATCCCTCCCACGCGCTCATGCATTTGTTTATAATTCCAGCCACTTTCTTTAGTTTACATATTACCTGTGACCCACCTTGACGTATCTACATCTTATTACAGGAAGCTTCTATCCCCACAATTCCACCAAAGCGGACACTGGCATCAATGGACTTCAGCACAACCTCTAGTCAGCTAATTACACTCAGGATGCTACATGACACACATTTTCGAGACCCTTATACTGCAGTTTACGATTATGGAGTCACGCTTCATGTTGCATATCCCCCCACCATACTATATGCTCCACAGAATGGTGTCCATGCCTTGGGCTTGCATGCCAGGGCGCCTGGCTGATCCACTGTTGACTAGCTGATACATTCACAATGGCATCACATGCCAGATTTGGGGGAGGTTCTTTCTTGGTTGCCCCCGACCCCACCCCCCTTTAGCCCGGTTCATTGGTTTGTCCTTTTTGCGCTACTGTCATTGCATGAGGGGAAGGTTCTCTCCTCTCCTTTTTTCCGCTCGCCCACGCTTTTTCTTCCCCCCCCCCCCCCTCCCCTTCCCCCCCTCTTTTCTCCTCCCTTTTTCCCCTTTCCTCCTCTTCCTTCTCTCTTTCCCTCTCTCCTCCTTTTCCCTTCTCCCCTGTGGCTGCTTTACTGCGTATTACTCAGTTTTCTGGCCTCGCCCCTTGACCGCCCACACAGTACTGTTATTTCTATTCTCCTTCCCCTTTTTTCTAGTCCACCCTTCCTCCCCTTCATCCAATCCCTTTTGTGATTTCCACCCCCCGCTCGTCTTGCTGCCTATGAATTCACACTGTTTCTTCCCCCACCCAATCTGTCCTGCCCTTTACGGCAGTTACCCAGCGGCTCTCTGACTTTCGTTGACCGCCAGCGCCCTAACCGTGGCTGCCCACACCCCTTACTTCCGTCCTCGCACGCAGTGGTCCCACAGCCGGACGACGGACCAACATCCGTGGAAGTGTTAGTCCTTCGTATCTCTATATTGCCTTTCATACCACAATGACCGCTTGTCTTTCCATTGTGTTTTGTGAACTTTGAACCGAGCAGCGTGATCCACCAGACTATTCAGCGTCTTGCACCCCAAGTCAAATGGAAACCCCAACAACTCCTCTGCGACAGTCACAACCCCCCAGCTGGATCCATAGAACCCCCCTGACACCATGAAGCCCGACCTGCCTCGATAAGACCCCGCTTAACCACCCGCCACCCAGCCCCAGATCGTGGACCTAGCAGCACTGCCGCCCTAAAACCGCGCTCGACGAAGACTGAAAACGACGTCACTCAAAGATAAATGCCAATGCCAATAACCAATAAAAAAAACAGCACAAGAAACCCCCCATGTAAACAACAACAAAGTGGCCACCACTACCAAACATTTGTACAGACAAACTGTTCAATTTTACCCAGCTCTGTCGCCCGATCTACTGTGTCTTTGATTGATGACTCTTGCGCGTTTTGGTAGTCTAGCATTTTCGTTTTACTGAAATTAAACCTGCCACCTGTGCCACTGCAGAGGACGAGCGTAGCCGCCAGCTAGAGCTACGGGAACATGAGGTACACTCTGATAACGAGGGCTTGCGCCATGTTCCCTCGAGAGCTGCACTCAGTTGTGCTCGCCACGCACCTGATCTGCACACTTCTAATTCCCATACACCACCACGCTCAGCACTCACCCTGCCACAACATCAAACACCAGTCACTGGCAAACACTTTCAACACGATGGGAAGAGAGGGGTGCGTGAGGGTGGTAATGGTTAGGTCGGCTACATAGAAGCGGAACATCACTCGGATGCTAGGAAGTGAGAGGCTCCAGTATGTATAGCGTCCACCTAGGATTGCAGTTCAGCTTTGCACGTGCATCTTTCTTTGCGTGTCCGTGTGTGTGGGGAGTGTGTATGTGGTGTGCAGTAGTGCTTGTCATTTTGGCATGCGACGTTGACATGTGCTTTACTGTAAGTGCTTTGTAGGTGTGTCGTGGTCCGTGACGTAGCAGTGCACGTGTGATAGCTTGCAGTGATCGAAGCATGACAACTCATCTGTGTATATGAAGAAGTCAGAATGCCTAGTGCATTGCTGCAGATATGACACTCGTCTGAATGGCTTATGTGTGTGATGTGCTATCGCGAATGTATGACGCTTGTGATATATAATATTTGAGGTACAAGTTGTGTGGTATTTATATAAGTATTACGTCATGAGTACAATCATGTCACGTTAAACTTCTTGTTGTGTTGTGATTCTTTGATCTTCGTGAATTCTTGCCTAATATGTATTTGTTCGATGAATAGCAAACCGATTGCGCTTGGACGGCTAGCAAATATAGTAGTCTGCTGAGCATAAGCCATCTCGACATGTTCACGATCAAGATCATAGTGCTAGTCAAAACTTCATGCAACTCCTGTAGTTATGTGACACAGTGTACAGAACTTGAGTGGAACCCATCTGAATGTTCTCACCGTGTGTATACAACATCTAAAACCTCTGCCAAAATTATACCGTGCTATGGGGTGTAACCATCTTCAATTATGTTACCCATTCCAGACGCGCGCATACCCCTTGCGTCTCCGAAGCTCGGTTAGTGGGACACTAACTACAAGTGTCCATACTTTCACCTCCAACACTGCATTGTTGAGTTATACAGACGACATCGAGTACCTTGAGCCATTTCATGAACTGGTGCTTTGCGATCCCTTCGGTTTGGTACAACTGGACACCCCAGAACGCCCCTTGACATACATATGGCTTCTGTCAAGCAGGTAAAAACATCACCGGGCTCTCGGTAACTGATATGACCAGCCACACACCCTGCGATCACTTCTTGCGGCCAACTGCTTAAGCCCGTGAAGCTAACTAGCAAGTTCACGCGCAAAAGAAAAAGCAACCAATATGCTTTTCACAGTTCCGCGTCGCCGATCTGCACACGATGAATCTGGACGATCGAGGATTTGATCGCTACTAGTGTCAGTAGTCTGTATTGTCCTCAGCTAAGGACATTTAGTCTGCTAAAGCTTTTGCCGTTCATTCGCTGTGCCACTTCTTGCCGCATCTTGCACCAGAGTCCCTTAAATCCGCCTCGCTTCACCCTGCCGAGACTGACCCACGCACACGATGAATGACCATGATCATGAGCTACGACAGCCGCAGACAGTTCCCCACACTCACCACGATTTCTCGCGTGATCACCTAGAGTCATCACGTATTCAGAACTCAAAATGCAGACTCAGCAATGTCACAGCGACACATATTCTACTGCAGCACTGTATTCTTTGTTCCTCTGATTTTGCCGTTTTCTTTTTTTTTGGACTGAGTGTTTATTTTCCTTGTCGAGTTTCATTATTCATCATTAGTGGTACGATTAATCATGCCAGATATGTGCCAGAGAGCGTGGGAGCCCTCACAATGGGTGGAAACAGGACAATGCAAGTGAGTTGCAGACACAGCTGTGAAGGCCGGAGGGAAGACAGAATGACAAACGTGGGGTATCACAGATTGCGCACAAACACACCAGTCTGATGCACAATCAGAAACATGACTCATGGTTTTTAGGACACAGCCCTACCAAAAATGGATGCAGATCATTGACACAAGGAAGAGGAATGAGAGGAAATGGGGGGACTGGGAAAAATCAGCACTTCCCCGCTCAGAATCAGAGAGAAGGAGGTGTGTGCATGCAAAGTGATTGACTGAAAGATGTATGCAGCTAGCCGGGAAGCAGCAGTAAGGCAAGTGTATATGTAATGCACATAGTGTGTGCCAAATGTGCATAGTAGAGGGCAGAGATGTAGTAGGTGTACATATGTATAGTTGCAAGCTCAAAGCAATAATAATGAAATATAATGCCGAATGGTTGCGATGTACAGGCTATGTGTAGCGTTTAACTATCTGTCAAGTACAGTGCAAGATAGCGAGTAGTGTCTATGTAGTGTTAGAAGTGTATTACAGTGCGTAGTTTGTTTGTTTAGTTTGTTTTCTTTTATTCCTTCGTCGTAGTGTATATTGAGTCATGACGTTGTCTTTAGTCTTTTTCCCTTTCATTTGTTTTTCATTCTATTGACTTCTCCTCCTTGTGTTCAAACGTACTATGCTTCAACAGCCTCCATTGGACACCTTGCGTTGCACGCGCTTTACTAGCGTGTCCATTCGAATGCTTGTTTGTAGTAAGGGTTTGGAATCCTTCACGCCAGCTGTAGTGTCGAGTCTACCCCCTGCTTGGCACTATGATACCATTTTAACAGTGATGAACATATCTTATGCTTTCGTGTTACGTGTTGGGACTGTGCAGTTTGTCTATGCGGGATCACTAAAATTTTTGTACCGACCAGAGCTGTCCCTGAAAACGCTTTGTTTGTGACGAGATTATTTTATGTCTTTTTTTTGGTGTTGTTGTTCCTTTTTTGAATTGGTGGCTGTGGTGTCGTTGGGATTGGTGTGCTGGTATTTGAATTCATTTTTTCTTGTTCCATTTGTCTGGATCCCTGTGTATTTTCACCATGTTAATGATATTACGATGTTTTTGTCTAACAACCAATTTCTCCCCTGTGTTTTTAGACGTGTTCCGTTTGCATTGTTCAAAGCTTTATCTTTTGTGTATGATGTGATATGCTGTTTATGTACCGTCAGTCCTATTTCGCTTTTGTGTTGTGTCTTGTCATGGATCCAGAGACCTAGTTCCTCACTGACAGTGATTTCACCATGCGAAACCGCTCTGTACGGCCCTTTGCGACCAGTGTCCATGGTCCACGAGTCCTCGGCCTCTTGTACTGCCATTATTGTCACACTTCGTGACTACCCAAGCATTACCCAACACTTATCACGGTCCCGCAGGCACATGCTATGAAGGACTCACACCAAGGAAACTCACAAAAACCTACAGTCCAACACACAGACCAGACAATCATCAGTGTATGTCAAACCAACTACAAGTCTGTAAGAATCCTCAATATCACTACAGCATACACTCTAGTTTCTCAGTCACAGTATGTTACCTTCAGTAAGTGCACATACAGAATTATCCATTCATATCATTACACACTTAAAGGATAAACATAATTATCCATTCATATCATTACACACTTAAAGGATAAATTATCCAACTAATAAACAGCAATGTAACACTTAATAATGAACTGTATTGCACTGTATTGTATTGTACCAGGCTGTACCATACCATTCTGCATTATATTGCATTATATTGTATTGTTTTGCATTACATTGTACTATATTGTTTTGTATTGCATTGTGTTTATATTCCTTTGCTCTGCCTTCTAGTGCATTTTTTCCTGCATTATGGTGTAATGTACTGTAATGTAATGTAGTGTGATATACTGCAGTATAAAGCAGTGCAGTGTACTGTAGTGTACTGTAGTGTAGTGCAGTGTCGTGTCGTGTCGTGTCGTGTCATGTTGTGTCGTGTCGTGTCGTGTAGTGCAGTGTAGTGTCGCCTTGTGTGGTTTGAGTAGTGTAGTATAGTACAGTGTAGTGTAATGCAGCACAGTGCAGAGCAGTGTAGTAGTGTTGCATTCTTTTGCACTGTTTATCATTGCAGTATGGTGTCGTGTAGTGTAGTGTCGTGTCGTGTCATGTCGTGTCGTGTCGTGTCGTGTCGTGTCGTGTCGTGTCGTGTCGTCGTGTCGTGTCGTGTCGTGTCGTGTAGTGTAGTGTAGTGTAGTGTTATGTTAGGGTACGGTGTCATGTCATGTCATGTTATGTTATGTGTCGTGTCATGTAGTGTAGTGCAATGCAGTGTAGTGTGGTATAGAACTGTTGCACAATTTTGCATTGTCTTGCATTATATCACATTGTACCTTATTGTATTACACTGCATTCTTTTTGCATTGCATTCTATTGTACTGAACTGCACTATTCTGTACTTATTATACTATGTTGTGTTGCATTATATCGCATCAACTGCATGCTGTGCACAGCACCTTGTGTGTCATCATCCAAAAGACCAGCACTTTGTCTCCACACACAGAGAAAAAAAATGTAAAAGACTCAAACCAGGGACGTTCAAGCTTACCAGATGAGTATGTTGTCTATGAGGCCTCCAGAGGAAAGGAAGGGGGTGGGGGGAGTGGGGGGTGGTGAGGGAAAGAGGCAGACAGACAGACAAGCTGAGGCAGACTGCTATGGAGACAGAGCAGAGAAGTGTACATGTTTAGCTTACCCAGCTTCCTTAGTGTTGGAAAAAAAAATGCAAACAAAACCTATCACAAATAACGGTGAAACAGAAACAGACAGACAAAGAGAGTGCACGTATGTGTATGTTTGAGTGCATTTTGTGTGTGTGTGTGTGTGTGTGTGTGTGTGTGTGTGTGTGTGTGTGCGTGTGCATGTGTGTGTAGACTGTATGTATGTGGGTGTGCATAGATGTGTGAGTGTGCACCCAACAGGGAAGGATGTGTGTTAGCATATATGTGTACAGAAGAGTGTGTTTATGTTGGTGGTGGGGGGGGGGGGGGGGGGTGGGGGGGGAGAAAGAACAGATCAAAGGGATAGAAAGGGTTAACCTGGGCGCGAGATCTTGGTGTCACGAGGGTGAAATCACCAAGGTCAGGTCTTTGGTCACACAGGCTGGCTGCAGGCAGTTCTCCAACTGAAAAATCATCATCATCATCATCTTCAGTATCATCGTTATTATCACTGTCATCATCGTCATATTAAGTTCAGGTCTTTGATCACACAGGCTACTGAAAAATCATCCTTATCATCATCACTATCATTGTCACTATCTTTGTCACGCATTATCATTATCACCATATCGTGGTCAGGTCTTTGGTCATACAGGTTGTTTGTAAGCAGTTCTGGAAAATCATCATCATCATCATCATTGTCGTTATTGTTGTCATCATCATCATCATCATTATTGTTGTCATCATCATCATTGTCATTATTTGTTGTCATCATCATCATCATCATCATTATTATCATCATCATCATCATCATCATCATCATCTTCATCATTATCATCACTGTTATCATTGTTATCATCACTATCATCATCATGATTATCATCATCATCATCATTGTCCCCACCATCATTTTTTTCATTACTTTTGTCATCATCACAATTATCATCACTGTCATCATCATCATCATCATCATTATCATCACTGTCATCATCACTATCACAATGATCATCAATGTCATCATCATTGTCATCATCATTATCATCACTATCATCTTCACTGTCATCATCATCATCATCGTTGACATCATTATCATCACAATCATCATCATTGTCATCATTATCATCATTATCATTATCATCACAATCACCATCAGTGTCATCATTATCATCATCATCATCATTATCATCATCATCAACATCATCATGATTATCAACATCACATCATTGTTATCATCATCATCATGATTGTCATCATTATTATGACTATTATCATCATGTTAACATTATCATCATCGTCGTCATCAACATTATCATCATCATGTCATCCTTCAATCTGGTGTTGCTGCCTAGCGATGAGGTGGTCTGTAACAGCAGCCACACATGTATCTTGCCCTACGGAATGCATTCAGTGATCCATGATCTGGCTGACAGACTATACTGGCTGACCCCTACAGTTCAGCGGGGATCACCATCACCATCTTTATCATCACATGACCAATGTCATGCAAGTCAATCATCACCTTCATCCTAGTGAGTTACTGTCATTTTACTGTCCTCAAAATGATACAATTCAACTGTGATCATTATCACATCACTGTCACAACTGCAATGGATTAGTATTAGATCATCGTTATCATTACCATCAAACTCATCACCATGCCTGAGCATCACTGTCACAACTGCAATGGATTAGTATTAGATCATTGTTATCATTACCACCAAACTCATCACCATGCCTGCACATCACTGTCCTCAACATTCACTGAATCATCGTCATCCCTAGCTAAAAACAGTGGTCAACTGTCATCATGATAATGACTGAAGTAAAAGTTTAGACAAAATCAACAACAGACTGAACAACAGATGATATAAGAACAATGCAAACAAACAACAAAACAAGTAAACAAAAACCCTTGGACAAGATAAAGATCACTTAAAAATTTCTCTTTTTGTGTGCAGTTCTTTCAGATCATTTTCAGTATTTTCTCCCTCTGCAGGAATACAATTTGCTAAGCAGAAACACACACACACATCCACACAGACACACACACACACAAAACACACAAAGTTCCCTTGTTTGAAAATAACACACACACACACACACACACACACACACACACACACACAAAGTTCCCTAGTTTGAAATAATTTGTAACACACACACACACACACAAACACAGGCGCGCATGCGCACACACACACACACACACACACACACACACACACACACACACACACATAATAAAGAGAACATTACCTCAACATAAGCGGACAGAGTCATGTACACACTGTCCCCACTCGGCGTCACTCTGTTCAGCAGATGTGAATTATGCAGTGAGCTGTCCCAAGCCGCCTCGAACTGGAAAAATACCCTGTAGAAAACAAACAAACAAAGAAGTCATGACTCGGCCTTTTCCCTGGAAGACAGAGACAAGTCCACTGCTGGACATAAAATGACTGGAAGACAATTTCTGTTCTTTTCTTTTTCTGTCTCAAGTTTTATTTCAGCCCCTTGGCTGTGAAGGGAAAGTGGATAACACTGAGCACTGTAAGGACGGACACTCCCTTCCATCTTCTCCTGGCTTCCTCAGAGAGAACTCTCAGGGTCATCACTGGTGAGATATGGGACCTTTTTCAATCCTACCAGTAAGGCAGCCATACTCCATCTTCAGAGATAACTGAACATTATATCAGTGTGTATTTTTTTTTCATCCATTCATCTCATTGGCATAGGAAGGTGTGCTTTTCCGCAAATTCTGGACCAACATCAAGTCCAAGTGACAGGAACCTTCAAATGTTCTCCTGTCGAAAATCAATGGCAAGTTTATTTTTGACGCAAAAGACCAGGCAGAGACATTAAATCGGCAGTTCCAGTCGGCTTTTAGGAAGAGCTTCCAATGCTCCTCCAATGACTTCACAATAAGAACAGGACTTAGCACAGATGCACCCGGGCCAACCTGTGGCACCATCACTATAACAGAAGGAGGAGAAACATTTGCTGGTTCCTGTCGCTTGGACTTGATGCCTGCACTGAAGGAAGGTCAAGCAGGGATTACATAGTTTCAACTGGTTCCCAGAATCAATCTCATTGCTTCATTTTGATTTTTTTCTAATTTAGCATGATTGCTGTTGGATAGTGTTTTAAGCCCTAATCCATAATCAATCACACTGAGCACAAGTGTGTGATACAGTCAGTAGAGATGGTACTGTGCCTTTAGCTGCCTATGCTTTCATGGCAGACAGGCCTTTTCTGCATTTAAGAACAATATTCTCAACATGCATTCTGTCAGAGCCTACACAAATAGCGCAGGTTGTCACAAATAGCATAGGTTGTCAGTTGATTCAATTTGTATTCCATTGAAGGAAACTGGTGAGGGTACTTGTTCTGATTTCTTGTTGAGAGTGCAGACTAATGTCTGGGCTTCTTTGTAGGGCTGGTGGACGATGCAGTTTCTTGACACCACTGTGCAATGTTGTTCAACTGTTGCTGAACTGCTTTTGTTCTTTAGCATTCTTTGATGTTTTGTAGATCAGACTATCATCTGCTAGTGTCAACACTCGAGCAATTCCATTTCTGTTGAGGTCTGCATTGCTTAGGACAGAGAAAGAGCAGCGGCTGACAGGTGACTGTTTACATTTGAGAATCAGAACAATACCATGCCCTGCCAATCATGACAATGACACTCACCACACAAACCAACTCATACAAGCTCAGACCAACCTGACACAGCTCCCATCATCGTTAGCATATGACACTCACAACACATACAAACTCAGACCAACATGACAGGTCCTGTCACCGTTAGCATATGACATTCACTACACAAACAAACTCATACCAGCTCAGGCCAACATGACACAGCACCTGTCATCATTTGCATAACGCAGGAAATGTGCAGGGAAGAGGCTGAGCGACAGCACGTTCTCCTCAGCGTCTGGTTCACCATACTCGTGCGTGTTGCGGATGCGCCCCACCACCACCTCCCGGATGTCCTTCCAGATGATCTCATTGCGTCGCTCTTGCACCAGTGTCAGGCGCAGGCGTCGCTGGATACCCTGATGCAGCATGAAGGTACCCTGGGTAGGCATGTCACCTGAGTGGTCCACCACCACAGGGACATACCTGTGGATTGGGTGATTGAGACAAAAATAGGTATGAGCAGTCAAACATCAGTAAAACTGTAGTTTCGGGACCCCCCTGTCTCTCCCCCCCCCCCCCCCTCCCCCCCCCCCCCCCACCCCCTTCTACCAGCATTTTTTCCCTGGTTTTCACAATTCACGTTAATTTCATCCCTGATAGAAATGTGGCAAACGCTTTGTACAAAAAACTTTTTTTTTAATTGTGACCTGTGATTACCTGTTACATATGCAAACATTGCATTTGTGCATGTGTGTGTGTGTGTGTGTGTGTGTGTGTGTGTGTGTGTGTGTGTGTGTGTGTGTGTGTGTGTGCGCGCGCGAGCGTGTGCATATCCATGCATATGTATGTAAGTGTGTGTGCACGTAAGCACATGAACAAGTAGCATGTGATGCTGTATGTGTGCATTCTCCTGCAAGCGTTTGTTTACTTGGAAAGAAGAGACATGTTATCAAGAGATCTCCAGCTTGATTAAACGGACAAGGAAAATTCAGATATAGATGACCCTCATTCATGAACTTCAAATTCATCAAAACCCCAATCCCCTCTCCTCTCCTCCACCTTCCCCCAACAGTCATATACACACAGGAAGACAACTCAGTACCCCCTCAGTCATGTGATATCAGGCGCTGACATAAAACCTTACAGCAACCTACAAAACCTGTCCATCAGCCATCCAAACTTCTATCCCCCACCCCCTACATCAACACACCCACCCAGATGCCCAAGCTTGCACACACACACACACACACACACACACACACACACACACACACACACACACACACACACACACACACACACACACACACACACACACACACACACTTACACACACACACACACACACCCAACCAGCACATGACATTGTAACATTTTGCACCAAAGGTAAAAATAATGAAAGGGAAAAAGGTGAGACTCACTCTCCACACTGGGTGCCAGCTCACAGATCTCAAACCACACCAGCAAGTCACAGTGAGAGCAGACAGGGCTGGACCTGCCACCCACATTGACGCCTCCATTAAACACCCACACTGACGCCTCCATTAAACACCCACATTGACGCCTCCATTAAACACCCACATTGACGCCTCCATTAAACACCCACACTGACGCCTCCATTAAACACCCACATTGATGCCGCCATTAAACACCCACATTGATGCCGCCATTAAACACCCACATTGATGCCTCCAATGAACACCCCATTGATGCCTCCATTAACACCCACATTGATGCCTCCAATGAACACCCACATTGATGCCTCCATGAAACACCCACACTGACGCCTCCATTAAACATCCACATTGATGCCTCCATTAAACACCCATATTGATGCCTCCATCAAACACCCACATTGACACCTCCATTAAACTCCCACGGACATAGCAACACTCACAGACAATTAATACACACAGACATCACAATATTCACAGACAATTAAACACACAGATATCACAATACTCACAAACACACACACACAGACATCACAACACTCAGACAGTTAAACACACAGACATCACAACACTCACAAACAGTTAAACACACAGACATCACAACACTCACAGACAGTTCAACACACTGACATCACAACACTCACAGACAGTTAAACACACTGACATCACAACACTCACAGACAACCATGTGCATGTGGATGTTTTTCCCAAACTTGTTCAACTCTGGGGTGAACATGTCCCTTGGCAACTAGAATCGCTATGATGGGGTGACCATGTCCCTTGGCAACTAGAATCGCTATGATGGGGAACATGTGAACATGTCCTATTGGCAACTAGAATCGCTATGATGGGGTGACCATGTCCCTTGGCAACTAGAATCGCTATGATGAGGTGACCATGTCTATGATGGGGGGTGAACATGTCCCTTGGCAACTAGAATCGCTATGATGGGGTGACCATGTCCCTTGGCAACTAGAATCGCTATGACGAGGTGACCCATTCCCTTGGCAACTAGAATCGCTATGATGGGGTGACCATGTCCCTTGGCAACTAGAATCGCTATGATGGGGTGACCATATCCCTTAGCAACTAGAATCGCTATGATGAGGTGAACAACTAGAATCCCTTGGCAACCCTAGAATCGCTATGATGAGGTGACCATGTCCCTTGGCAACTAGAATCACTATGATGGGGTGACCATGTCCCTTGGCAACTAGAATCGCTATGACAAGGTGACCATTTCCCTTGGCAACTAGAATCGCTATGATGGGGGTGACCATGTCCCTTGGCAACTAGAATCGCTATGATGGGGTGACCATATCCCTTAGCAACTAGAATCGCTATGATGAAGTGTACATGTCCCTTGGCAACTAGAATCGCTATATGATGAGGTGACCATGTCCCTTGGCAACTAGAATCACTATGATGGGGTGACCATGTCCCTTGGCAACTAGAATCGCTATGATGGGAATCAATTCAACTGTCAATGCTTCTCATGGCTCATCTCCTTTAAAGGACGCCTAATTTGTGCATGCATGCACACTCACACCCTTGCACACATGAGCACAAGTACACACACACACACACACACACACACACACACACACACACACTACACATAAACACACACATACACACACACACACAAACAAACATACACACACTCAGGTACCCACAGTACGCACTTGGGTGCGCACACACTAACACGCAAACACTCTTTAATGCACTTAATAGTCACAGAAAGACCATGAGAATATATATATATATATATATATATATATATATATATATATATATATATATATATATATATATATATGAATTAAAACACGAGAATACATATAAATGAAAACACACTGCAAGGTTCCAGTCAGCGTAAACCACACAGGAACTTTAGTACACATTCATTCTCTCATCAGCATGCATGTAAACATAATGACAATAATAATAATGGATTTTGAGAATGTGCCTAAAATGAAATCATATTAAAGCTGTGTCATATTATGCCACAAAGCTGAGTGACATTCTACTGCACTGTTGACAGACATTCTACAGCAATGCTGACTGATGTTTTTGTGCATGTGTCTAAAATGAAGTGATGTCTAAACTGTGTCAAATTATACAAAAAAACTGACCGACATTATACAGCAATATGGATAGACATTATACAGCAATGCTGACTGACATTCCATAGCACTGTTGACTGACATTCTACAGCAATGCTGACTGACATTATACAGCAATGTCTACAGCAAAGCTGATGATTAACATCATACAGCAGTCCTGATCACAGTATTCAGCACTGCTGATTTACATCATACAGCAAAACTGATTTTCAGTTTCAGTTTCATCAATGAGGCATCACTGCGTGTGACTAGTCCATATACGTTACACCACATCCGCTAAGTTTTGAGACCACACTACACATGATTTCAAGCTGATGGATAAATGAATTAACAACTAAGATGAGAGAATTGAAGAAGACGGTCTCGTGGCTAAAACTTAGCAAATGTCTTAGCAAATTAGCCCAATGCGCTGGTCAGACCTTGAGCGTCTACCTAATTTTTTTGTTTGTTTTTTGTTATTATTATTATTATACTTTGGTATCTATAGTATACAGCAATGTTGATTTACATCATTCAGCAGTAATGATTTACATCATACAGCAATGCTGATTTACAGTCTACAGCAATGTTGATTTACATCATACAGCAACAATGATTTACAGTATACAACAAATGCTGACTGACACCTTACAGCAATACTGATTCAAAATTTTAGATGGAACAGCAAAACAAGCACACACACACACACACACTGAAACAAAAAAACAAATAAAGCAGATACCAATAAAAGTGATATATGGAATAAAAGCAAATTCATTCTTGTCACAATCATTCCTGATGCCATGTTTCGGGTAATTATGAACCAAGACATAAACCCTAGAACAACACCCAGAACACATCAGATGCAATGAACATGCATCCTGAGAACACAGAACTACATGCAGCCAGCTTCACTTTCAGTTCATAAAAGAATCACAAGTTTCAACTGTACATTTTCCACCAATGGCACGTAGGCCTGACAGGCATTTTGAAAAAGAGAGAGAGAGAGAGAGAGAGTCTAGATCCTTGAACGGCCATGGCCATGCACCCATGGGGAAACAGTAAAGTTTTGACTTTTTTCATGTAAGACAGACAGACAGACAGACAGACAGAGACAGAGACAGAGCTCTTTTGTGTACACCTGACCAAACATGGAACATCTTCAAACACATAGGCACATTTTATGATGTTCTGTTTCCACACATGGAGGCTAGAAGCTGCACAGGGAGACGAATCAAATGTTTCAAATGTTCTGCGCTGTCACTGCTGCTTAAAAGACTTCTGTCTGCCCAACAATACCATTATACCTGTATACATGAATACAAACCACTGTGACCTGTTTTGAAGAGTCATCTCTATTTCTATGCCATGGGTAAGGAGGGATGGAGGGAGGGGAGAAACAGGACCGTGGGGGGAGGATGGCTAGTGCCTGATAATTCAGAGGGTTGCTGAGGACAATGGCCGTCTTTGGGGACACTGTGGGTATCACTGCCCTCAGGAGCTCATGCACAGTTCATGCGCACCCAAAGGGAACTCTGTGCTACTTCCACTCTACCCTCTTCCACACCCTCTCTCTGGCTTTGTCGTTCACCCACCATCTTCACCACACCTACACCCACCATTACACTGGCTGATAACTATCAGACCACAAACCAGACAGTGGACAGACAGATAGGCTGGCAGACAATCATGTATCAAGCACACACACACACACACATGCACACGCATGAAGGCATTTCTGGTCATGCATTAGCCAAACAGCTACATTCATATAAAAACCCGTCACCAGTGTATATACCACTACTGAAACACACCACACCTCCACTACCTGTTCTCTCACATGCAGCAGCAAACCTCCCTATAACACTTCCCAATGTGTTTTCTTTTCAGCTGCTAAAAAGGAAGCAAGTCTAATCTGCAAAGTTCAAAACAACGTAAAGACAAAGAGAAAAAAATGCTCTAGATAAGGATGACGTTCCAGGCAGAAAGTATGAAATGGGGAGGAAGAGAAATGTGTGTGTGTGCGTGTGTGTGTGTGTGTGTGTGTGTGTGATTTTTACTGAAATGTGTCATAATAGACTTTAAAAAGATGCTCTCTAGTTAGTGGAAATAACAAAATTCAAGCCTCATAGTTTAAAAGCTGTGATATGAAGCTTGGTGATGTTAGTTTTGAGGCGTAAAGCAAGTGTAATTATTGATATTGTTTTTATATATGACTAAAAAGTAAAGCAGTGAAGTGCTAAAGCAGTGAGAGATGTCTGAAAATACCAGAATTTGTAACAGCAAAGGAATATTCTTTTTACTGTTAATATGATACTGTGTTGTCTGTATGCCAACTGGTTCACTTAATGGTTCACTGATTTTATCAACTGGGGCAAGACTGCTAGTGAGCATGCATGTTCCCCAATTTGTCTCCAATTTCGTCTTCACCTCTTCCATCGGTATCACCCTTACACACACACACACACACACACACACACAAAATCTTCTTCCTCCCACTAAAATCTGGAACATTATGAATTCTCACACCCTTTAGCAAACTTTTTTTAATTGAATTCAAGGAGTAATAAAAAAAAAAAAAAAGCAACAACAGAAAACAATCAAACAAACAAACAGAAAACTAAAGAGAAAAAGAAATCAAGCAGACAATGAATTTACTAAAAAGAAAAAAAAAGAGATCTAACTGATAATGAATTGTAAAAGTCACCGATAGAAAAAAAAGCAACAAAGTAATTAACTGGTAAAATCACATCAACTGTAATTTCAAATCTGGAAATGGATCTGAAATCAATGTCTTAAATGTTAATCTGACAATGTGCAGATAATCAAAAAAAAAAAAAAAAAAAAAAACAAAAACAAAATAAAACTAGCAATATATTTGAAATATTCTGTCACAATTTAAAGCTGATGAATATTTACCTGTCACCTGCAAATTCTCCGCCACCAAATCAAAACCTGAATGCTACTGCCATGTCAAGCACAGCAGCACTACGCTGGTTAGATTCACACTACTATAAACAAGTCAGTTACCTAGTGTAAAAGTCCAAGGCCCCACTGACTGCTTAAGCATATGACATATGTACTCAGTTTAGTTTTATTATGCACCAGCATAAGTGGATCCTTCATTCAATCCATGTCAGCGTACAGCCATTCCTGCACATGGGACTGAACAATGCAGACAGTAGGCATCGGTCTAGAAATACATTCCAAAAATTGTTTGCATGGTTTTTACCTCAGGAGCCACACGTTTAAGGAACAATAATTTAGGAGAAATCTGACTGCCTTTGTGTGCATTCTGTGTGAGGTCAGATCTCACACTGCCATATTGACATCATGCCCGCTGACACAAAATACATATGGACTAAAATTAGAATTAGAATGGTGCATAACAAAATAAAGCAAAGTAACTGTGTATACAGATCAAGCAGACATTCCTTGGGCTGCCATAACTTTTTGCACATAAGACATTATGCAGTTTCACATCCACAGACCAAAATTAGCCAGTTTTCTATAGATTTTGGATTCAAGACAGCCAACAATATACAATTAATCCCTTTTATAGGTAAGTTCTTCTGACCAGTGAAGTGTCATAAATAAAATTCAAATAAATGAACAAAAACCATCTGGTTTTGTTTTGGCCTGTGACGATGGCATGATTGTCTCCAGCTTATGACAATGTCTTCAGCAGAAAATGTTCTGGCGCTCAAGGGGTTAAAGCTATGTAAAAGACAGTTAATGGCATGCCAAAAAAATGTCCAAGCAACCAAGAAAAGGGCAAAGTGGACCACTGTCTTACCGCTGCCTGTCCACTTGGGAGACTCCAAAATCAACGATCTACATACAGACAACACACACACTTCAGCCTTCACCCACTGTTGATGCCTTGGTTGTGTGTGTGTGTGTGTGTGTGTGTGTGTGTGTGTGTGTGTGTGTGTGTGTGTGTGTGTGTGTGTGTGTGTGTGTGTGTGTGTGTGTGTATGTGTGTGTGTGTGTGTTTGTGTGTGTGTGTGTGTGTGTGTGTGTGTGTGTGTGTGTGTGTGTGTGTGTGTGTGTATGCATGCATGTGTGCGCATGTGTATGTGTAAATGTGTGTGTGTATGTATGCACTCGCGCACACGTGCATGTGTGTGCGCATGTGTGTGTGTGTATGTGTGTGTGTGTGTGTGTGTGTGTGTGTGTGTGTGTGTGTGTGTGTGCATGTGTCTTGTGCATGTGTCTTGTATGTGTAAAATTCCAACAGCTGTTGATGCATCGGTTGCTAGAGTGTGTGTGTGTGTGTGTGTGTGTGTGTGTGTGTGTGTGTGTGTGTAAGTAAGATTATGCATATCTCTGCAAATACATGTATGAAACTTTTCAAAACTGAAAGTACAGAAACAGAAAACTTAAAACTACAAAAAAACAAAAGAAATCCCTGCAACACCAAACCAGAACAGTATGAAGGATGGGAGGAAGGGAAGTTTGCTGGCGAAAGGGAGAGGTGAGATTGTTGGGGGAGGGGGGGAGGGACATCTGATGGGAAATAAAGTACTAGACTACAGTCCAAAACTCCAGATCTCTACCCTTCCCACCTGTAACTCTCCTTAGGGGGAAAGCTGAGCTTTGCATGGGGGGGGGGGGGGGGGGGGGGGGGGGCCAGTATAGTGTTTGTAGGCTTCGTCTGCTTGGTAGTTGAACTCCCTGCCATCATCAGACTTTAGGTCTCAATGTCATCAGGGTGTAGGATTACACTGCTTCATACAGTTTAGGATGTGCATCTCCACCTCCACCCCTCCTCTCCCTAATCACTCCGTCACTTTAGCACCATTTCACTTCCACTACAAACTGATCAGCAGGGTGTTCATCTACTGGAGAGACAGACACATTGTTTAAAAAAAAAAATGCATTCAGAACTCTAGATTTCTTAATTACTGAAAAACACTTCAAAGTCCCAGCTAGATTTATTAAACACAATGACAGTGTCAGCAAGTACCCATGACTGAGCCAAATTACATATGTGAAAGAAAACTTACAGAATAATCAATTGGAGGTTAGACTGGGTGTTGATTTGGTTACTTCATCTCTGCTAAACAAGACCACTTCCCAAGAGGCTTGCAAGATGTGCAGACTGATGCTGTGGATAATGTGTGATTCCCATCTTCTTTCCCACTTTACTGGACTGGAGTGCCCCCTATAATAATATGAGTTGCAAAACAATTTATGGATCGCCAAGCTTTATAGTGAGTACAGATGTTTGCCCTGAAGTTCGGTGGATATTAACACCAGTTTTTGTGTGTGTTTTCTTGTGATTTTATGTGCTATATTTGGTGTTGATGTTCTGAAATTATTCATCATTACATGTATTTTTGGTCTACTCATTATACACAAAATCAAACTCAACTACAGTCACATCTGGCTGTAGGAGCCAAGGATACAACAGGAAAATTCTCAAGTATCTAAGATATATTCCAAGAGTTGAAAGAGCACTTGGCATATTAGTGAACCTACCTAAAAAACAAAACTGTGTCCCTTTATACTGGATTGTACTGTACTCCAGAAATACACAGAGATTATCTTATAAAACAACAATTGTGGGGTTGTAAATTCACTACCAGATATTTACATACAGGTGTTCAGTAAACAATAAAACCACTTTTTGCTGGGTTTGTATGGTTTTTATTTGCTGCTGTGTGGATATGCATGTTTTCAAAGTTGGGTTTTTTTTCTTAAAAGTTGAATTAAATGATTATCTATCATACTCAAAAACAAACAAAATCAAATACTGTTTGGATATACTATAGCCCTGGGTATAAGAAGAAAACATGCCAAAAATCTAGAGATAGCTCCACAAATAAATGAGCACTGATCAAATTAGTGAACCTACCACTAAAGCTGAATTTTGCTCTGGCACACAGAAATGCTATTAAACAGTGTCAGCAAAGGGGTTACCTCA
Organism: Conus betulinus; assembly: GCA_016801955.1. NCBI lineage: Eukaryota > Metazoa > Mollusca > Gastropoda > Neogastropoda > Conidae > Conus > Conus betulinus. The sequence goes on along the minus strand of JADBJO010006656.1, from coordinate 62,954 downwards.
TCCCCATGATGTATCTTGTCTTTCAAACGATCTGTTCTGAAATATCTATTTATGATAAATCATAAAAACTAGCATGATAAATATTTCAAAAAGATGCCACATTACCCAGTGACCTACCTGTTCCTTCTCATTTTTTGCCCCGCCTTGGCCTCTTCCTCTTCGCTGAAAATCCACAAGATGTACATATGCAGCACAAAGCTCACAACATGGACGGTTACAAATCACACGTACAACATCAACCTGGGATCAAGCCCTACGCAGGGAAAACCCATCTCTACATTCCACCTCCAATCATTTCTATCATTTACTTTGTTCTAAGAGATCACTAGTGCTCCTATTTCACCTACAGTTAGGTCTGTTTGTCTAGGAGAAAGCCTATGTCTACACTCCCTCTAAATCATAACCATACTCCTTTCGTTTCACACTTTTTACCAGTATGCAGATTTTTTTTTTTTTGTCTGTTGCTGTCTGGATCTATTCATTCAGGAAAGAAAAACAAAGATAATAAAAAAGGGTGTGAAGAATGTGAATGTTCCAGAATTCTACTAAACAAGAGCTCACTCCTCTTTGCCATGGGTTAAGTGACCAGCTGTGTGTGGTGTCTGTTGTGAATCAGTCTGGGACAGCTACATATCTGAGGTTCCATAGATCTTTGTTGCAGGTTACACACTGTGACCAGATCACCAAACCAGTCACCTGTTCATTTACCAAATCACACAATCTTCACACGCATTCAAATAAGGTTGTTTTTTTTTTTCCAGATCATAACAGTAAGTGATAGACAATTCTTTCAACTGTCAAATTACCTCATTCGTATGAATATATGAACATACAAATAAAAGACTGGAAGTGGATTGCAGGTGAAAACAGAAACAAAACTGTATACAAGCTTACAGATACCCACACAAGAAGTAAAGTCATGACAGAAGGAGGGATCATATTATTGCGGTGCCCATAACTAAAATCAAAACATTAAAAATAAAATGATATGTGTAGAACATCAATTGAAAATAGATATCAACTCACTGTGTGAGACAACGTCAACTGAATTTCTATCCATAAAAAGCACTTCTGTGCATGTCTAAAGACTTGGTACAAAGTGCAGGACAATATCTGCTGATATCAATCATCACAAGACAACACACACACTCAACAACGTGATCTGTTTCACATCTTGTCATAGAACACCAAACAAGCAAATGTCATCGTTTCCCCTTTCTTGCTCCCACCCTCTGTTCTATAACAACACAGCAAAGTGCACTTCACCTCAGAATGGATAAAGCAATGGATAAAGAGAACACAAATGGACTGATTGGCACACAGAGTATCATATGGCTAACAGTTAGTAACCTGACATCAAAACAGACCCTCTAGTCCTTCACTGTGCACTGTTAACACCGTAGTCATAATCACAGCACAACATTTCCCTATTTGGCCTTTTTTGTACATTATTTTCCTCATAAAACCCTAAACTAACAGTAACTTTATTCTTGCACAGAGAGATACAAGGTAATCTATATCTAATTTCCCGCATGTGCCCCTGCAGTTCTTGTATGCCCCTTCCCCCATCTTGCTGTTCCAGTCCCCTTGTGCAACCAGGATGTCTCTCTTGGGAGCTTGATCTATGACTTCCTGTAGTTAGTCATAGAACTCTTCTACATGATCTGCATTGTCATCACTGTGCTCTGAGTTGGGGCGTACATTTGTATGATGGTGAAGTTAAAGGGGGGTGCACACAGACATATGGTGATGAGTCAGCTTGAAACCAGCTGGCACTCTATGACTGCATTTGGCATGGAGATCATTGCCCAAAAGTCAAAACTTATGACCAGCAACACTAACAGTATCAGCATTACCATCGCTATCAAGGAAAAAAACTGGAGACTGTTCAAAGTTTCAAGTACCTGAGGCAATTGTTTCAGATATGGGAGGAACACCTGAAGTGCTTTCCAGAGTTGTGCAAGTAACAGCAGCACTAGACAGAATGTTCATGCATAGGGTGCTGCTGAAAGATGAATGACAGAAAAACCATGATCAGCTCCAAGATCAGACTGATGTTCTCTCTGGTCATTGCCATATTTTCTCTGCCTGTGAGACGTGGATTCTGACAGATGAACTTGAGAGAAGGCTTCAGGCAGAAGAGATAAGATGCTTCTACGAGATCCTTGGCATCTCATACAAAGACCACATAACCAATTTGAAGGTCCAGACCATAGTAAGGCAAGTCATTGGCCCAGACAAAGACCTATCATCCGTGTCTGCTCTCAAAATCATTCACTTCATCTCTGTCATCTGCAGCCCACAGAAAGCCTGGAATGGTTATTTCTCATCCACAGCTTTATTTTTCCATCCCATGCGAGACACTTAGTGAAAGGGCTGAACAAAAAAGGCTTACACATTTCTGATCCAACATTTTTGTTGTTGTAGTCCAAGCAGAGGTATGTATCAAACTTGTGTACTAGTTAACTTGGGAAAATTTAAATTGCCAGAAAGTGATGACGTCATTTTTGCACAACTGTGTGTATTGTCATTGTTTGAATATCGCCTGACCACTTGTGTACAAGCTTCATGCCATATCTACATTATCTACAGGAAAATAAACCTAGTCAAGTTTGGTATTAAAAAGAATTGTCGGGAATTCCCTTCAGTCATTTCAAGAGCACAGATACATTACATTTTTCATGACACCACCACTAATTATCAAACTAACAGCCCCACTTGTAATGGCCACTCTCAACAATGCCAAACACATTGTTGCCAGACCGGCTTTATACAGATGACACATCAGTTCGCCGTGTACAGCACGGTTAGCTGGCTGGTGGGGAGCAGCCTGCAGAAAACACACCCTTTCCCTGACCTGCATTCACGGCTTGGCCTCTGCAGCTGCAAGCGAGCTGTAAACTCCCCTGCCTCTCAAAAACTAAGTAGCTTGCTCTGAACAGCTGTGCATCAAATCAACCAACTAAATCAATGGTTAATGGTTTGCGATTCACATCATATCATGTATGAAGGACTGAAGCATGTACTCTGAAACTGGTGACTGAAAAATGCTCAGGAATATTTGGTTACAGCTGTTTTGAGAATGACTGTCGCAATCATTCTTGCACATCTCCTTTCTGGCCTATTCTGCTACTAGTACTGTCACAAGATGTCGCTATGCGGTGAGAACTCTTTACAACCTCTGCAAAACATACCCAAAATCTGGCTACAAAAAGGAAACTTTGCTCTCCTCCATTACAAGCAAACTGTCCTGAACAGTCAACACCGTTTCCTAACTTTGACACAAACTTTGTACATGGAATTCATACAGTTGAGGTATGGATCATCTTAAAACCTGTGCCAATACATACACACTTTTTTTTTATTTGTAATTTATGCACACAATAAAAAAGACATAATGATTCCTCAGGATTTTACCTTTCCCACAAGCTGCATGTAAAACACAACTCAAAAACACCTCCATAAATGTGAACCACACAGAAAAAAAAAAAAAAAACAAAAATGAGGAGACATCAAAACAGTAGGCTTCAATACTCACGGAGGCGCTGCTATCACTCCAAACTTGGGAGATGGCACAGGTTTTGACACAGGCAGAGAGGATGGGAAACTACGACGTGGCGTGGCGGGGGCCTCACACTGCCAGAGGAAGACAGAGTGAGCGTGCGTGTCAACTTGGAAAGTGTAAGAATGATGTCAAATACCAAACTGACGGTAAAAACACTCTGACAAGTATATTTTAAAAAGGAGAGATAGAGACGAAGGTACTGCATGAGAGGAAGACAGCAAGCATTGAAGAGTAAGAGAGAGAGAGAGAAAGAAAAGCCTGATTGTGAGAGAGCGAAAAAGTGGGAGTCAAATACAGTGATCAAGAGAAAGACAAACAGGCAGGCAGGAGCAAGAGAGGGAAGACTTGAGCAAGAGGGAAAGCAAAAGGTCAGCATCCATAAAATATACTATGGATTTTAATTCCAGTCTGAGATTGAATGACAGGCCTGTACTCTATGCTTACTTTCACAATACATCCTGGCGTCAACCAGGCCCAAGAGATACAGACATCTGCAGTGTTGGTCAGGAAATTTAAGCAACACTCTCAAAGATGCATCCACTGAGTGGATGAAATTCGACTGTGTGGTCCCAGTCTTCCGAACTGAGCTTGCAGCATACACAACTCTAGGCAGGAGCCGGTCAGGGCAGAAAAATCCATATGGTTCTGATGGGAATCAAACCCCAAGAGGACATGATGCTAACCACTTTGCTACAGCAGCTGGTATGAGAGAGAGAGAGAGAGAGAGAGAGAGAGAGAGAGAGAGAGAGAGACAGACAGACAGACAGACAGAGACAGACAGAGACAGACAGCCAGCCAGCCAACCAGCCAGCCAGCCAGCCAGAGACATAGTGACAACTACAGAGAAAAAGAGGTAGAGACAGACAGAAAGACTAGAAAGGTAGACCAACCACCAGCCTTACAATATGAGAAAGAAAGAGTGTGGGAGGTAGGCAATGAGAGAAACAAGGCAGAACAGGCATAAAGGCAGACAGAAAACTGGGCAGAAAAATGAACCCACAAATAAACAAAACTACACAGAAAGACTAAGAACACTCACTGTGGCACATTACAAAATATCACATTCAAGTAGCCAGTAACAAGAAGTTAAAACAGATCAGACAGCCATTCATAAGCATACTGAGAAGGGCGGACTCACTAGGGGGCCTCGCGGGCCTGTTCGTGCAGAGGGTGCTGCTGATAGTGACCCAGCACTTCGAACACCAGTGGCTGAGTCTTGATGTAGTCGATGAATGACTTGGTCACCGTTACTGTGAACTGAAACATCACCAGGAGCATGAATTTCCAACCCATCCTCCCCAAGCCCACTCCTTATCTCTTCGAAAGCTAGTGATTACTCTTGCCTCAAGGAATTCAGTTACAGTCATTAAAAGGTGACAAGTATTGTTATCACTGTAAGAAAATGATGAACAAGATGGTAAAACAGTACATTAAAGGAAAGATGACTTTTCTTTCCATGATGAGATAATTACACGTCCTTTACTCCAAACGAACGCTGCTTTAATTTGCCTAACAGAAATGCTGACAAAAAGGTTCCACAGGTAACATGCAAATATGAACCATGAGCTGCATTCATTTGCAGTTTATGGGCGTGTAACTGTCTCATCAGGGGAGCAACAGTTATCTTTCTTGTTTGTTCTTTACTGTCTGCACCTTGAAAACTGCAACTTTCCATGAAAATCCTTTTCACCAGCACTGATGCTGTTAAAACATCAGACAATTTTTCTGAAGAAGCCATGAGTCATAAAAGAAAGAAAGATGTCCATGACACAAAGAAAGAGCAATGTGATCCTAAAAACAACAGTCACCAGACAAAAAGTCTGCTCTGTACATGAAAAATGGGTAGACACTGGCTACATGGGCTAGGCAACAAAAGATGACTGCCAGTCATACTGTTACTCCAAATCCATCAGAATTTCTGATAATCATGTGAGAGTTACAGTAGATTAAGATGACCGTGAAGAAAGTAATTCTAATAAGAAATTATGCACTCACATTCCATACGTTTGACAACTATATAAGGCAGGCAGAACTAATTTAACAACTTAACTGGAAGAAAAAAGACAGAATAAGGCAAGCAAAGTAAAAAAAATTATCTGGAAGAAACTAAACTGAATAGATCTGGTTGCAAAGTGAGACGACTGCAGGCGGAAATCTAAACAAATCTTAAATAAATGTTAGCCAACTGGCAAGAAAAACGTGGGCAAACGAATCACAACACAAAACACAACCTAGTCAATGCCTATCTTGCGCTGAAGTGATTAAAGATAAGTGATTGCTCGTTCATTTTTGTTGTCCTAATTGTTTTGTATCTTGCCTGAAGAAGACCTAAAGAACGAAACACGTCATGTTTTGTCTTCTGATTCATTTGTCCACGTTTTTCTTGGAGGTTTGCTAACATTTATCTAAGACTTGTGTCAACTAAATAAATCAACACACACACTAGATATGACAGAATGAAAGACTAATTGCTGCTCACATTCTGCACATGGTAAAAACCCAGTGGAGGCCCCTTCCCAGTGTTCTTCAGGGGCTCTGTGGAAAACGCCTCATCATGCCGATGGAGAAAGCTGCAACAAAAAAAAAAGGAAAGGAATATATATATATATATATATATATATATATATATATATATATATACATGTGTGTGTGTGTGTGTGTGTGTGGGTGGGTGTGTGGGTGTGTAGATATATACAAAAAAGTGCAGAAGAATGAAACCAAAGTGATCTTCTTTTATCAGATTTTGTTGATGACGAACCTGCCAAATACACAGAGGCTCACAGTTACTATGTCTAAAAGCCACATTAATCTGGGTGTTTGTGGCACACTCCCAACTGACTCCAGTGGGGACCCTATCACTCAACACAGGCCTTCTAAGAGCTTGGCCCTTTTAACACTATAACTTGATGTTTTTTGGTATTTACACTGCTATACTGTTTTTTAAGCAATAATGTGTCTCAATGTGACCAACCTTTGCCTGCTAGGCAGCAGTCACTTACATTTACTTGTACTTGCATGGGTCTTCTCTATTTCTTCATCCTGACCATTTGCCTTTCCTCATTTCTGGCTTACCTTAGTTGATTTATAGGGGAGAGTGGGGACAATATTTTCACCTCCAAGAAACATCTGAGCCTTAGGGCCTTTTTGTGATAGCTTGGCACTGAATTCTTGGATGAGTTGTGGTCAGCCTTATGCATTTTTGAGTCTGAGCATTGATCTGTTTCTCAGGGGAGATTGCCCACCATCCTTTTTCGATCAACTTTCAGACATTTATCTGGACAAGAAAGTATGAAGAAAAGGAATTCCTCAACTACAATTAGTGTTATGATATACTTACCTATCCAAACACTAGGACCCCCCCTCCCCACTGTAGTTTGGAAAAGGGGAGAAAACTGAATCATGGTGAAGGAGAGCGAGTAGATTATGGGTTCACTAGGGGAGACTACGCCTGTACTCCTGGTGGTTAAAAGTAGAGTTAGCTCCCTGTTCTCCATTTTGATTTCTTTTTTTAGATTCCTGATGTACAGCATGTTCCACACCTTGTGGAGATATGGCATTCGTTTGGTCAGGTAACTATATCATAAAGCTTCTTCAAGTAGTAGAATTCCTTTTCGTTTTCTTCTGTGATTTTTTTTCAGCCACTGAAAAAGGCATTCACAGCATTTTAAAAAAGAAGGAAATGTACAGAGAAAAAGTGCTCCATACTATGCGCACATTGCAAGCAAAAGTAAAACGAGAACAAAAGGTCACTAACTTGAACTGACAGAAGATGTCAGCATATTCAGGTGAGATGCATGACGCCTGCAGGACTGTCACCCGGAACTGGAACTGGGGACCCCAAGGTCAGATGGTCAGGGAGGTCGTCGGTGTCCATCTCAGGGCAATAGTCTTTTTCTGTCTTCCCCTGCCCACCGCCTTCTGGCAAAGAGGGAAACAACATCTTCTTCCATCCTTGGCCTGAACCCCATGGTTCGCTACCAGTGAGATCTGTGTGTCAGAGACCAGTTTTAATCCCACCATTGCCATTAAGGTAGTCCACTACTTTTGGGGGGATGATGTTAAGACACAACACCAATGTGCATAATATGAGAAAGGGGAGGGGGGGGGTGCATATGTGTGTGCCCTCTATCCCAACATCACACAATGGTCTACTCCTCCACAGAGATGGAATGCGACTTAACGTGTAAGCAATGTGTGTGCATATATATATATATATATATATATATATATATATATATATATATATATATATATGTGTGTGTGTGTGTGTGTGTGTGTGTGTGTGTGTGTGTGTGTGTGTGTGTGTAAAGTTAACATTACCTTTGGTTGAGGGTTGAATAATAAGCTTTACAGCTTTTTTTCATCCTGCCCTCACAAAAAGAGAAAGTTTAACGAAAGACAACACATAGAAAAAACAATTAAGCAAGCAGAAGCAAGGGGAAAAAGCATCTAAATTGTGTCATACAGTAATATGTACATAACTCATGAAAACCCAAATAATAATGCAACAATTGTTGGTTAATCAATTCCAAATGCCTGAAACACACACACACACACACACACACACACACACACACACACACACACACACACACACACACACACACACACACACACACACACACACACACACACACACACACTCACTCCTCTAACTTCCTCTCGCCATGAGCCTTGTGACCTGTGGAATCTGTGCATACTTCACTGACATCAACATTTTCACTATAAATGACGGCATGCAGTCATGAAACTGGCAACTAACAACAATTATGATGACAGTATCCATCTGCAAAGGTGAAAACTTCCATATGGGTGAAACCAAGAAAAAATGAAAAGCAGAAAAGCCATGGGTCCAGGGGGGCGCCTCAGGCCCCCTGGCCAGGTCAAGGAGCAAAACTCCTTGTTGGGGGGTCAGGGGTCAAGCCCCCTGAAGTTGACGGATTTCTACACCTCTGATAGGTAAAATCTGGGCTTTTGGAAAGACCTGGGCCTCCTTTTTACCATGCAGTCCACAAGGACACCATAAAACTGACACTGACGTAACTGACCGGTATGCAGTGGAGTTCACTCTGAACACCCCCTCCCCCCATGCCTAGTTTTTCAAGAGTCCACACAAATTTCAATAAAAATTTACAATGAAAATGAAGAGTATTTTTATTCTCGGCACATGTTACTTTATAGTGGAAACAAAATTAAATAGTTATGTGAAATGTATAATTTTTTTTTTTTTTTTTTTTTTTTTTTTACTATTTATGAAACAAGTTCTAATAAACCTTATAAATGAGTTACATTTATAATACACTGGGGTGACAATCATAAACCAGGCATGAAAAATGAGTTGTAAGATCAGTGGGCATGACTGCTTAGCCAAAACAAATCAAGTTGAAATCTGTCATATAAACAGAATGTTTTGAAAGATATAGATTGAACAATATTTGTTCATTTTGCCTCCTAAATTAACAACTGGTGCTTTGTCACACAAAAAAGAACCATGAATCACAAACTGCCCATTTAAAATGGCCTTCAAGCTTGCATTTACTGACAAAATAAAAGCGCAGTGAATGTACTTTTCTTTGTAAGTAGTTAGCATAATACTTGAACACTTTTTCTCTTCTTTCTTTCTTTCCTTTAGGCAGTATATAACTACAGACATGTTTTCTCATTCAGTTTCACTGAATTTTGTTCCCATGACTGGCAAAAATTTACAAATCGAACGAACTTCAACAACAAAGCAAAACCTTTGGGGAAAAAATTCTTGGGATGAGATTCTTGAATGGTAATTGCACGTGTGAATGCTAAGCGTAGGAGGGCAAATCTAACCAAAGAGAAACAATTCTTGCTAACTTGCACATGCAAAATGGTGTCAGGCCATGTTAAATTTTTAAACACGTGCCCAGAAACATAAAAAAAATCAGCGAGAGAGAGCATTAATCTGTGCCAAAGTATGCTGATGAACCAGGTGTGAAAGTAATTTGTGTCAGAAAGAACCTATTTCACTGCAGTTAAAGTAAGACTAGGCAGTTACTACCCGGAAAAAAGTCTCTGCTGTGTGGTGGCATGTGAAAATGAAACTTGTTCTGAACACAGGCCTCAATCACAGACATATCTTCATGTGGCTTAACGAATGGTATTGTAATTATTGGCCGAAGCAGCATATGCACATTCTCTCAGCAAAATAACGAAGGAGTGATCAGTTTGGAAAAGAAAAACCTTGATCAGACAGAGTAATGACTATCAGTTTAACTGAACCATTAGGGTAAAAAACAATATCGATCCAGACATTTCAGGAATTCAGGACTGGACAAACAACAAGGTCAAATTCCGGTTTCCAGACATGTGATTTCATCCATGCTTCCACCAGTATAAAAGACCTGAGATTCAAATCCGTGAATATATGCTTCTTTCAATCTTAAAATCAGATTACAGATCGCCATTTTTCCTATTTCTTGTTATGCATCAAATCTCCATTTCATTTTCTATCATTTTCAACTCATTTCAAACCCAATGGCTGAGTTTCAAGACAGAATGGTCTTTCCTTTTTTTTTCAGCCCAGTCCCACTAGATTTGGTCAAGAAAGCAACACTGTTAGACACATCAGCTGCAGGCAAAGTGAAAGAGTGAGAAGGAATAGGGGGAAATTTTCAGGTATAACAATCATCTATAATTCCCCAGTGCAACAATTTGACTTTCCATTCATTTTTCATCAATTCCAATGAATTTCAATGAAATGGCTGAGCTTTAAAATCTGTATTAACATTTATTAAAAAAAATACTGTACCTACACACACACACACACACACACACACAACACACTGACAAAGACTGAACCACCAGACAAATGCAGACCTAGTGTAAGAGAGCTCTCCATGCCCTGGCCTTGACCTTCCACAATGCGCAGCTCTTCCCGCGATGACACCATCTCCTGTGGCGGAGTGCCCTGCACACATCACACACATTGGATCCACATCATGTCCACTGCAAGTCTGCTTCCTTGTTATCTTTACACACAACACACATATCACACACACACACACACACACACACACACACACACACACACACACACATCATGTCCACTGCAAGTCTGCTTCCTTGTTATCTTTACACACAATACATCACACACACACCATATCATCTCCACTGCAAGTCTGCTCTTTGTTATCTTTACACACAATACATATCACACACACACACACACACACACACACACACACACACACACACACATCATGTCCACTGCAAGTCTGCTTCCTTGTTATCTTTACACACAACACACACACAAACACACACACATCATGTCCATTGCAAATCTGCTTTTTGTTATCTTTACACACACACACACACACACACATCATGTCCATTGCAATCTGCTTTTTGTTATCTTTACACACAACACATCACACACACACACACACACACACACACACACACACACACATCATGTCCACTGCGAATCTGCTCTTTGTTATCTTTACACACACACACATCACACACACACATCATGTCCACTGCAAGTCTGCTTCCTTGTTATCTTTACACACAACACATCATCACACACACATCATGTCCATTGCAAGTCTGCTTCCTCGTTATCTTTACACACAAACAAATCACACACACCTAAATCTGTGTCCTGTCTCCATGCTTGTTGGTTTGTGAGGAAGTTTCTGTCTTTAACTGTTCATCTTGCTGTTCATAAATTCCAATAACCAGCCAGGCTTTAAACTGCTGTCCTCATTCCCTGCAGCTTGTCACTATAATTTTCATTTAGCTGTCCAAAGTGCCTTATCCCTAGTCAGTGTAGCATCCCTCAATATTGCCTAAATAATGCTCAGACTTTGAGAGTGATTTCCTTGATTAACATGTCACCTCTGTTAGATGAACTATTTGTCAGTGTCGTTTCTTTCTGCAGCAAAGGAACATGCCCTTCTTTTCACTCTCGCTTTAAAATTCCACTTTGTTTGGCATTATGGAGCCTCTTAACCCCTTCTCACACCACCCCTCCCATCATCCACCTTCATGTCTCATTGTTTCAATGATGTAAACATATCTTCCAATGATGGACTAGCTAAGAGCTGCAATGCCGCTGTCCTGTCACTGTGTACCACAGTCCTCTGACTTTCACCACATTTCAATGACAGATGACAGCTGCTGACTGCCTGTCATAGTCTTTCCTTCCTTTATTTTTTTTTCTTTTTCTTTTAAACAAACAAAAACACTTTTCATTAACAAAATGAGTATAAGAATATAATCATTACATTTCATTCAGGCATGGTCACAAAAAAGGCAAAATCTTCCAGAATGCATTTCTGAGACAAACAGCTGTTGTTATCTGACCATCATTCACTCCTTATAAGTGTGAACCGATTGTAGCTCTGTGTAGGTCACTTCATATCAATGTAAACTGCTTTGTTTTAAGTGCCATCACAAATCAAATGTGAACTAGTTACTGCCAGGCTTAGATCACAGTCATATCACCAAGAACTGCTTGTCTAAGGCATATATCATATGAATGTGAAACGTTTGTCACATGTACATCACATCATACACCATATCATATCAATGAGAAATGTTTGTTTCAGAGTTTAATCACATCACATCAATATAAACTGGTTGTTGCTAAGTTGTTATCACATCACATCAATATGAAATGTTTGTTGCCGGGTGCAATCACATCATATCATCAATGTGAACTAGTTCTTGCCAAGTACTCATCACATCAGAGGGAGCTGGTAGTTGCTTAGTGTACACCATATCAGTTCCAAGGAAAACGGTTGTTTCCAGCATCTTTCATGGATTTCCATCAGGTGGGAATAGTGACAGGAGGAGCAGAGGAGAAAAGAGTACCTGCACAAAGTAGTCCTCGTCCTTGAAGGTAATCTTGGCATTGCCAGACTGTTTGATGTTGGTGGGAAAGTCCACTGCCTCTTCTTTCTCTGAAACATTACAATCCCTCATAATGGCAGTTAAAAAAAACTGTAAAGTTACCTGGAAATGCACAAACATTTAAGGACAAAAAGAAAAAAATTATGCACAAAATAGAAGAAAACTGGGATATCAGCTGACAAATGACCTAAAAGAAAGAAAATAAAACACACTGCACCACCACAGAAGCAATACTGGTTGACAACTAAACAATAACAAACAGCTAGCACACTGTGCCACTACAGAAGTAATATCATTTGTCAACTAAACAATGACAAACAGCCACAACAACACTGTGCCACTACAAGTCATACTAGCTGACAACCAAACAATGTCACAACACTGTGCCACTACACAAGTCATGCTATTTGACAACTAAACAATGACAGACACAGCACTGTGCCACTACAGAAGTAATACTAGCTGACTAAACAATGACAAACAGTCACAATATTTCTCATATAAACACTTCTAGAAGCACTTCTGTCATGGTTTCAGTCTTATCTATCTGATCGAAGTCAGCTTATCTCTGTAGATCAGCTGTTCTCCAGTATGGAGTTCCCCAAGGATCTGTCTTGGGTCCCCTCCTTTTCGTAGTCTACACCCACCCTATCTCCGACATTGTTGCCCTTCACAGCCAGTCTTACCATTGCTTTTCAGACGACAATCAAATTTACATATCCAGCGATATCTCTCAGCTGCCTTCTGCAATCTAATGCACACAGTCGTGTATCATGGACATAAAATCTTGGATGACAGTTGACAACAGGCTCAGCTTAACAATGAAAAAAATGAAATGATCTTCTTTGCACCCATGAGACTTCTTTCATCTGACTTTATCCCAAACTCTATCAAACTGGAAAAATTGCTTTATTCAGCCATCTTCATCTGCACAGAATTTAGGTGCTACCCCTGACTCAGCACTTTCCTTCCAGCAAACATGTTTCCACAGTCTGCTGGGTCTGTTACTTTTTGAGCTACGGTTCTGCACGACATCTTCTCTCTGTGTTGATGCCACAAAAACCCTTGTTTCTGCCTTCATTCTATCTAGACTTGATTACTGTAATTCTCTTCTTGCTGGCTGTCTCCCGAATCTTTTGAGTCGTCTCCAGAAAGCACAAAACAATGCTGCTCGTTTCATTCTCAGACAACCCAGATCTGCTCATGTCACTCCCTTACTTCTTTTCTCTTCACTGGCTGCCAGTCGAAAAACGAATAGACTACAAACTACCCTTACTGCTGCTTTTAAATCTTTGAATGGCTTAGTTTCTTCCTACCTTTTCTGATCTCCTTTATCTTCAAGTTCCTTCTAGGCAGTTGTGATCTTCTACTGACAACACTCTGCTCAAAATCCCTTGATTTCGAACTAACACCTATGGCAATCGTTCTTTTTCTTTTCAAGTCTGGTTTCTTGGAATAAACTCCCAATATCTTGCACAGTTCAAACTCTCTGTCTTCTTTCAAGGCATCTCTTAAAATGACCCTCTTCACCCATCAATAGCAGTTCTTTCTTCCCCGTCCCCCTTGCCCATCAAATTGATTCTGCGACTAATGTGTGTGTGTGTGTGTGTGTGTGTGTGTGTGTGTGTGTGTGTGTGTGTGTGTGTGTGCATGTGTGTGTGTGTGCGCGCACGCACGCATGCTGTTGTGTCCGTTGTGTGTGCATCAGTGTGTGTGGGATCATGTGTTTGAGTGTGTGTGAGTGTGTGTGTGAGTGTGTATGTGAGTGTGTGTGTGCGCGCTCTCGCGTGTGGGTGTGTAACTATATGCACCCTTGTTTGTAGATGTATGGTACGTATCACAATATTCATCTGCTATTGGTTTCATTTATGTTTTCTTTAACATTTTATATATTTGCAAGCGCTTAGGACTTATGATGTAAGATAAGGCACCATAAATAATCATTATGATTATTATTATTATTATAGAAACATTACATGGTAAGCATTGACAAAACTATTAAGTCTATCTTCTGTCTTTTTTGTGTGTGTGTTTTTTCTAATTGATTTGTTATTCTTACATATTTTTTTCTATACTCTCTGTGCTTCATTGCATGTCTGTGTGTGTGTGTTTTTAAATAAAATATAAAATAGTTATTTATTTGAACAACATAAAACCTTCTAAATTAATAAACATCAATAATAACAAAGTTATTATTGATGTTTACTAATAATATGCAATAATAACAATACGTTTTTATATATATGTATATGTATATATATATAATGCTGAACAATTAAGCAGTGGGGGAAAAACAAGTGCAGGCTAACGATTCTTCAGTCGTTATAGTAATGACTTGGCAAAGATTTGAACTTTTAAGGGAAAAAAAAAAAAAGTTGAAGATGAAGAAAGTGTGGGGAATATACACCTGTATATACATATCATATAGATATATCTCTCTGTCTGTCTGTCTGTCTGTCTATCTATCTGACAAAAAACAGACTGACCTGTAATGGCCTGCACAGCCACACGGAGATAACCTTTGACGTCCCCTTTGTCGCTGACTATCGCCACCCGGTGAACCAAAGCCACAGGGAAATACAGGTTGCTCAGATACACAAAGGCCCTGAAAAACAACACAACAAGTACAGTGGTATACAAACACACTGAAAACAATACAAGTACACATGGTACACAAACACTCTGAAAACAACATAACAAGTACACTGGTACACAAACACACTGAAAACAACACAACAAGTACACATGGTACACAAACACTCTGAAACAACACAAGTACACAATGGTACACAAACATTCTGAAACAACACAAGTACACAATGGTACACAAACACTCTGAAACAACACAAGTACACAATGGTACACAAACAATCTGAAACAATACAACAAGTACACATGGTACACAAACATTCTGAAACAATACAAGTACACAATGGTACAAAAACATTCTGAAAACAGCACAACAAGTACACTGATACACAAACACACAACGAAAACAACGTA
>JADBJO010006656.1:7500-45000 GCA_016801955.1 Conus betulinus | reverse complement strand
TTCAAGAAGACTTAGTCGAAGATGTCAGATGATTTGCTTTCCTTCC
The DNA here is from genome assembly GCA_016801955.1 of Conus betulinus. Classification (NCBI taxonomy): domain Eukaryota; kingdom Metazoa; phylum Mollusca; class Gastropoda; order Neogastropoda; family Conidae; genus Conus; species Conus betulinus. Next base: position 44,954 of record JADBJO010006656.1, on the reverse strand, counting down.
TGTCTCCATGGCCACACCCTGGCTTACCCCACCCTTGCCTAGCACTGGCAATCCACAGGGACCAGTCAATGTCAAATCATCTTGAGGCAACCCAGCAGAGAAGACACTGCACTGCTGCTGCCGAGTCATTTCTGTGGTGTTCAATGGTGCCTGCTCTGACCACATACACCCAGGACACCCAACTGCTACACACCCATCACCGGTGACGGTAAGTGCTTGGTCATGGAGCCAGCAGAAGTGAGCTGTCCCCTCCGGAGGATGCCATGATGTCCATCAAACGACAGTCCCTCTGAACTTGCCAATACCGGTGATCTCTACAGGAACTCACCAGAGCATAGATGTGGAGCACTAATCAAAACTGATCGTACAACGAAAGAAGGGCATAGGACAGAATCAAAGATCTTTTTTATGCTGATCAATGAGAATGATGATGATGATGATAATGGTTTGGGGTTCCCTTATTGAATGAGACTGCGTGACAGGGCTGTACTCTTCACTTGTTTTCATTGTATATCCTGTCATCAGTCACGCCCGACTGATGCAGACACCTGTGACGTTGGTTAGGACATTTCAGCAACACTCCAAGGGACACAAACATTAAATGGATGAAACCGCTCTGTGTAGTTCCTGTCTTCCTAACTGAGCCATAAGAAAAAAAATCAATTCAAGGCAGGAGCCAGTTGGGGCAGAAAAGTCTCCCCATAAATGGCTCTGACGGGAATCAAACCTACCACCTCCAAGGAATCTGCAACACTAACCACCACACCACAGCAGCTGGTTGACAGACTTATTTCATTTGCAATGGGCTTAAAGCTGTGGATAAGAGGTAACAAAGCAAAAACTATGAATTGTAAAGAGATTCAGTGTATGAACCCTGACACATGCAAGCACACACACACACGCGCACACACACACACACATATGAAGACATGTACACATGCAGACATGCGCACTTGCACCTCCTGAAGGACAACAATTATTCCTTTTTCCATACAGTCAACCAAACGAAGGTTCTGAAGTGTATCGGCCATGCATTACGACAGGCTGATGGAACTGAAGATATCAGTTGGGTTGTTTCAAGATACAAGATTCTTTATTAGCCAGTTGATTAACAAAGGAAATCATTTTGTTCATTGTATTGTGCCATTTTGTACTGTCTCCCAACATTTCTGTGTGTAAAATGCCCACTGTTTTCAAAGACGGGTTTGGTCAAAATCAAACAACAGATCAAGAGATTGTTCTGCAAGTCCACAAGATTAAAAAAACGTACACAGAACTACTTCAGTCCTTTTCAACTATTACTTCCCCCTGGTAAGGGAATATGGATCCTGCTCTGAACACAGAGTTGTTACTGTTCACAGACTGATTACTATCCACAAAGTAACATTTTTTTTCATCTATTTCTAAAAGATGCAAGTCATTCAAACTTTACCACTTTAAATCTTGCATACGCAATTTTTCAAAAAGGCACAGAAGTATAACTCTTTCAACAAATTCTTTAACCAGCAGTGAAATAACGCTGTTTTCACTCCTGACCTGACCCAGAAATGAGGCTCCAGGGTTCTCTGACGAGTGTCTGGTGCCCAATACACTTAAAAATCAAGTCAGACAGACTTTTTACTAGTGTGCCTGAGTAGCACTACAAGTTTCCGCCAATCACAAACATATCAAAAATATCTGTGAACCACTGATCTGCAAGCAATGATCATTTCTCATCCACTTTAACTAGAGCTAGCTTGTTATCTCAGGCTTCATGCTGGCAGTCCCTGGTTTCATGTTGGTTATCCCATGTTTCATGTGCATTATCCCATGTTTCATACTTTAGGTGTGTGTGCATTGCCCCAGTGGATGTTTCTTCCCAGAAGTATCTTGTGGTCAATGACTGTGGGTCAGCCCAAGGTGTCCATCTTTGCCAATGCAACAAAGGCAAAACTGTTCACTGCAGCTGGCTTTGATAGTGTGAGTACAATCCCAAGTACTTCAAAGGAAGACTATGAATAAAAACAAATGCATAAATACAGGTCACCGAGAAAAGGCTTTCCATGTCACAATGTTGAAAAAAGAGCTGTTGGTATGCCAATATTGTATTGTAATATTTGGTAGACTGGTTCATATGAAAAACTTTGATAATGATGCGAGAAAAGAGAAAAATGATCACAGACATTGTCTATGGTTTTTTTCCCAAATCACTGTCCTTGTTCAGCTTACAGTGAAGGTTTATTTGGCTGTCACTATGTTTTTCTCAAGCTTCAGAATTTGGCGCTTAACTTCAGATTTTGGCGCTCAAAATTCTGTTCAAGGTTCAGAGGCATCAATAAAACCAGTTCATTCTCTGCCCTGTTGGGGTTGTGTGGAGTACAACGCAGGAATGTGGTAGAAAGGGTGCAACATACACCCACAGTGTGCAGAGTCACAGGCTGAGAATGTACAACATCCCCACTCTAAACCAAAGAAGCACAGACAACATAAGGCATTCCAATGTTCAGCAAAATCTCTCCATCGACACTTCCTCTATTTAAACAGGGTTTTGTGTTTTTTTTCATTATTGTTGTTTTCTTTGTCTATTTATGAGGCTGACTCTCCCAGTTAAGATTTCATCCTTTTAAAGACTTGCTGTTTTTTTCTGGAATGATTTCCTTTAAGTCTACATTAAATTTATTTCCCTGTTAAAACTCTATCTTTTATAGTTTAAGGACTTATTCTTTTCATACAAACCAAGTTTACCTCCCATTAAAAATTCCTTCACTTAAAATCTCATCTACATTTTGACATTTTCATCTTTGTCTATTCAAAATAGTACACCCACCTGCTGTGTACAACCCCTTGCTTTACAACACTAAGTTTTTCAGGAATTTTGTTTTCTTTGTTGATCTCTACTGAACCCTTTGACTGACTTGTCCTAGTTGTAATTTTCCAACCCTCTCTGCTTCAAGCACTGTGTTTCTCTCATCTCTAAAGTGCTTTACATTTTTATTTCTGACATAAATACTCCATTCAACTCTCTGTACAAACATACAAAAAAAAAAAAATTCTGACAGACACTCATTCCATACTTCCTGTCTTTTCCATGATCCCTGTACTGTCAGTCTATCCACAGATGGGAGTAGAAGGCTTCAGACTACCTCCATTCAAAGACATTGCTGTTGTTGCAGACAAGTTTTACTGGCAGTATTTTCCTCTATGTCTATTCAATGGACATATCTACCAATACAGACAACCTCATTTGTAAGGTACCCTCCCATATCAGGCCAATTTTTAAGGCTTTCTGGAAAGTGTTGTTGAGAGTTTCACACTGAATCTATTGCACACTCAAGGAGAGAAACAACAACAACAACAAAATAAATAGGTGAATAAATAATACATAGATAAGGGAGGACAGGTCTGCTCTGACCTGACAGGTCGAAGGTTTTTGAAAGGGAACACGTTTTGCGGCGGCCGACACGCCAACAGGCAGCGGAAAATATCTGGCCTGGCTTTCGGGCTCTCCGGGGATCGATCCTCATTGCATGCAGATCGCATGAGTTCCAATCGGTGTCTAAGGGAGGCCAACGCAGCGTGGGATAAAAAGCAACACACACACAACCCTTTAGTCAAACCCTACCTTAAACCATTCTTCCTCCATTTTTGTTGTGCCAAGATCCTAAACTGTCTCTACATCCCTCACCCCCCTGTTCCCCCCCCCCTCCCCTTCCTCTTCCCTAGCCCCCTGCCAGCACCCTACCCTCACCTTGCTGTCCTCCCCCCACCTCTACCCCCTACATCTTTGCTTTTTCCATGATAAGAATGCAATCTACTAGCTGATACCATCAAATCTTCTGTTAAAAAAAAACAAAAAACTCTCCATTCTTTTCTCCCTGGACATTTTTTGCCTTGTCTATTTACTAATAAATACTTCATGCTTTTCTAAAGATCATTGGAAATTGTTTGTCCTTGACATATTAGTTCTAGAAGACTACCTCCATTAGACTTCTTGTTCTGCAATTCATGTTGTTTATAACCCAGTTGCCATTTTGGAATATTTTTGCTGTTCTCCAATGATGCACTACATTAACTTCCTAATAAAAATCTCTTCCTTTTCAGACTTTTCTCCTGACACCTAAACTACACTGACCTCCGAACAAATAGCGAAATCTCTCTCTCTTCAAAGACTAGGCTTTTTCTGGGGTACTTCTGCGTTGTTGTTTTTTTTTAACTGTATTTATCTCCCATTAATGGTGCCTTCCCTTTAAAGAAATGTTTTATGGAATCATTTCTTCTCTATACTGAACTCGCCTCTAACAAAGACTTCTTCTTTCCAAGACTTTTTTCCTGCGTTTTTGCTCTTAAAACATTTTTTTAAGCCTATAATTTGATTAACCTCTCAACAAAAACTCCCCTTACAGACCCAATGCTTTGGGATGCCAAGAGGTGGTTACTCGGCAGTTCCACTGAACAAACTTCCACCTGATGAACCACCCCCTAGTACTCCCGTCAAATGTAATATGTAGGCAATACTATTTTCTCAGTAACAGATCTTAAACCAAACATGTATATTTAGAGTATTTGTGAGAACCAAGTAAGACTTTAAACTGAAAACTTAGTGTAGGAACATGGGGGGGGGGGGGGGGGGGGGGGAGAGGGTGCAGGGAGTGTATGTGTTTGTATGGTGTGTATATGTGTGCATGTGCATGAGTATGTGGATGTACAGGTGGGGTGCTGGCATGCATGCATGCCAGGGTGCATTTACATAGGCTCACACATACAAACGTGAGCAGATACATTGCAAGCATGCACCTGTATGTGCATAGGTCTCCAACACACACATATTGCTCGAATTCCTGCGAGAGTCTGTGCATGCATGCTCATATCATGTATGTACACCTATCATGTCTACCACCGTAAAGATACAACTTTTGTGATAAATCAGAATGTTGACAATTTTTTTTTTAAATGAGACATGCAATGAGGAAGTTGGGACACAGATTTAAAATGAAAAGGAGAGAGTAACAGGAAGAGAGACAGAGAGGAGAAAGAGATCAGAAGTGGAACAACAAAGTCTGACAACAGGACAAGACTGGACAGGAATGAATCAAACTAGGAAAAATCACCAGGTAAGTTGTTTCCATCGCCGCCCCCCCCTCCCCCCCCATCCTATCCCTCCAAAGCCTCCCTCACTCACCACCCCTTAGCCCATGTTACCCCACCATATACTCACTGTGAAGTCAAGAGTGAACATCACTGAATGCTATTCTAATGCTAATGGTGGACCCCACACATATGAAAGTATCAAGGGAACCAGGAAACAAACTGCAACCAGTCTCAAGCAGTACTAAAAAAGAAACCCCCAAAATAAAAACAAAACAAACACTAACACAAACAACAAAAAGGAAGAAAAAGCAGATGAAAAAAAAAAAAATCATCCAGCCCTATTCAACAAACTCAGGGCAGCTTAATCACTTAATATTATTTACCTACTTCAACTAGCAAAAATAAGTGACACGCCATTTCCTTCCTTGCTCCCTCACTATCCTTCTCATCCCACTGTCATTATAGAAAAAAGACAGGAACCCATGCTCATCAATCATTCCTCTAGCCATGTCATTATAGAAGAAGACAGGAACCCATGCTCATCGATCATTCCACTAGCCATGTCATTATAGAAGAAGACAGAGCCCTTGCTCATCGATCATTCCACTAGCCATGTCATTATAGAAGAAGACAGAGCCCTTGCTCATCGATCATTCACTAGCCATGTCATTATAGAAGAAGACAGAGCCCTTGCTCATCGATCATTCCTCTAGCCATGTCAGTCTCCCCTTCACCCCATCAAAGACAACCTGAACAACAGTAAATGAGGACTAACTAAGAGATTATAGGCCTTTATTAGAATGAAGGGGGGGAGTGATGGTGAAGCCTCCAAAATACAGGTGAACAAACGGGTCATATTCATCAAAAAGGTTTTTTTTTTCCTTCTATACTTTGTTTTCCAATTTCTTTCTCTCAATGTTTCTTCTTTTTTCCTGTGTTTTCCTACTTCCTACTTTCCCCACTTTTTTTTATTGTTCGCTACTTCTTCCCACTTCCCTCCTTTTCATACTTTACTATTTTTTCCTACTTCTTCCTGTATTCCTACTTCTTTCTCCTTTCCTTTTTCCCCTTACTTTTTCTGCCTTTTTCCTACTTTACTTCTTTCCTCTGCTTCATACTATGCTCATACTTTTTTTTTTTTTTCCTATTTTTCCTACTCCCTGTCTTCTTCTTCTGACTCTTTTTCTTCTTCTACATTTTCCTACTTCTTCCTCATTACTTTTCCCACATTTCTTCCTACATTTTCCTACTTCTTCCTTGTTACTTTTCCCGCATTTCTTCCTACATTTTCCTACTTCTTCCTCGTTACTTCTTCCTCTTCTTCCTCGTTACTTTCCCACATTTCTTAATACATTTTCCTACTTCTTCCTACTTACTTTCCCACATTCTTAATACATTTTCCTACTTCTTACTCGTTACTTCCCCACATTTCTTAATACATTTTCCTACTTACCCACATTTTTAATACTTTTTCTACTTTTTTTCTGTTTGCTTCTTTGTTTTCCTTCTCCTCCCACTTCCTCAATTCTTACTTATTTTTATTTTCCAGTTTCTTCCCACTTACCTACTTCTTACTGCCTTTTCCCAGTTCATCCTGATTTCCTACTGTTTCTACTTTTTATAATTTTCCAAATCTGAGTCCTTTCTTAATTTCCAGCTTTACTGTTTTCCCTAACTTTCACTTTTTTCATTAATTTATCCAGCCTGCATTGCCACTCTACCATCCTCCACCCTCACCTGGTAAGGAAGACTGTCAGCAACTTCTCCTGTGCTTTTCAAGCCCTCACCTGGTAAGGAAGGAAGACTATCAACAACAACTTCTTCTGTGCTTTTCAACAGCCCTCACCTGGTAAGGAAGGAAGACTATCAGCAACTTCTCCTGTGCTTTTCAACAGCCCTCACCTGGTAAGGAAGACTATCAGCAACTTCTCCTGTGCTTTTCAACAGCCCTCACCTGGTAAGGAAGACTATCAGCAACTTCTGTGTGCTTTTCAACAACCTGGTAAGGAAGACTGTCAGCAACTGTGCTTTTCAACAACCCTCACCTGGTAAGGAAGACTATCAAACAACTTCTTCTGTGCTTTTCAACAACCCTTACCTGGTAGGAAGACTTCTTCTGTGCAACTTCTCCTGTGCTTTTCAACAATATCTCAAACCTTAGGATGCTCCAATACAATACAATGCTCTGGAGTGCGAAGCGGGAAGATTCATTATAGTTTACGTTGGTGAATATTCCTAGCTTTCTAACTGACAGGATTTAGATAGATGCATGAGTATGTACGTGCATGAATGTTGAGGGTGGAGGAAAGATTGAGGGGAGGGGGGAAAGGGGGGGCAGCAAATGAAATTTGAAAAAATGATGAATGTGGGATTTATGGTTTGCATGTTAATTCAGATTTCTGTTTGTTTTCTTTCAGTATTTTTTCCTGTTATGTGAACACACCCTTTTCAAAAGAGATAAATGCATGTATAAAACGTCATTAGTCACTACTGTTAACAGATCATTGTGGCGACTGCAATGATCACAATGACGATGATAATGATGATGATGGTTGTTGTTATCATTACCATTACTATTATGGAAAGATCACAGTCTGTATGTGCAGAATGAAGCGCCAGGTATAAACTGTGCGCAACTGTGTGGAATATCCAGGATGCTATGCAGATGTGAACAGCATTGAAATTGATTTTGTTGTAATCAACGTGGTTCTAACATCAACTGGCGATGAGCTGTACCATGACCTGTAGGAACTCAGTCCCCCAAATCGTACACTGTCCACTGCTCACCGACACTGGGGGCATCTTTCTCCTGCCTGCCATCAGTAACCTTAGTTCACAACTACTTAAACAAGTGGAAGCGAATGAAGTGTACTGATGAAAAATATGAGAAAAAGGAATTCATAGCAAAAAAAAAAAGACAGACAAAATTAGGAAAAGGAGGGAAAATGTAGGAACAAGTAGAAAGGGAGCGCAAAAATAATAAAGGATGTAGACAGGGACAAAAATGAGGGGAAAAGCGGAAAAGGATTGAGTAGGAAAAATACAGTAACAGAGAGGTAAACAAATAAGGAAAAGCAAGAAGAGTCAGGATGTAAGAAAGGCTGGAGGCCAGAATAGCTCAGTTGGTAGAGCACCAGACTCGTAACCTTGGGCTTACGGGTTCGAATCTCCGCCGGACCGTTTCGGTAAGGGGGATTTTTCCCTCGGAGTTAACATCAGTTCTGATTCCATTTCCTACAGTCCTTCGAATGAGACAATAAACCAAGGTTCCGTGTGAACGCACGCATAACATCTTGCACACACATAAAATCCCATCACCAACTTTCGGAAGAGAAGGCCAGTTCGACCATTGGTATGGACGACACGTTACACATAGCATGCACCTTCCCCAAAGATGGAGTATGGTTGCCTTAATGGCAGGATAAAAAAACGGTCATGCACACAAAACTCCACCCCCTTTGTAGGGTAGATGGGATTAATACTTGCCTGTCCATATAGGGAGTGTCCGCAGGACTATCAGCCTGCGTACGCAGAAGTAAGAAAAGCAAGGAACAAAAATTGGAAGCGGTCGGGAAAAATAGGAGGAAGGTGGAAAGAAAGCAGGGCGGGTTATAGAAGAGAGCTTGCGGAGGAAAACAAACATTTAGGAAGAGGCTGGAAAAACAGGAGGAAGGTTGACGGAGGTAAAAGGTGGCAAGAAGTTGGCATGGCTGAACCACCTCCACAACATAACAGAGGAACAGACAGTGTTTTCAGTACAAGGTATTTTCCCGAAGGATTCATACATTACAAAAAAAAAAAAAAAAAAAAACTCTCACAAACCCAAGTGCTATACTTGCCATGGGGGCAGAGAGAAGGAGGTGGTGGAGGAAGCAGACAAGGAGAGAAGCAATTGGAACTCAAGGCATAGTGCGAAGAAATGTGGACAAAAAACATAAATGAAAGAGGGAAGAGGAGGCAGGGATGAGGATAGGGTGGGCGTGTGTTGGGGCAGGTTACAGGGGAGGCAAGCTGGTGGGGTAGGGGAGGTATAACAGACAAAAAAAAAAAGGCTGAAGAGGGAGAGAGGCACAAGGAAGAAGAGTCAAATCCAGGAAGACAGAGGCGGAGGCACAAAGAATTAAAAAAGACTGGGGAAGAAAGAGGTGGGGGTGGATAGGAGGGAAGGCGGCTTGAAGTGGTTAGAGGGAAAGGAGGGAGGGGGGAAGGAAACTTACTGACAAAAACAGACATAGACTGAGACCAGTGTAAAGACACACTGGTACTACAGCTCTTGTTCCTGCATTTCCCAGTCCATAAGAACAGTGCCCCCTCCTGCCTCACTCCCATCCATCCCCCCCCGACCCCTCCAATCCTCGTCCCTGCCCTTTCTTTCCCCCCCATCATATATGCTTTCCTTTCCATTTGTTTCCTCTTTCTAAAATGGTCAATGTATGCCTGCATGCATGTATGCTCAGCTACATGCACACGTGTGTGCATGCGTGTTGTGTGTGTGTGTATGTGTGTGTGTCTGTGCGTGTATGTGTCTGTGTCTGTACATGTTTGTCTGTGTGTGTGTGTGTGTATGTGTATGTATGTATGTATCGTGTGTGTGTGTGTGTGTGTGTGTGTGTGTGTGTGTGTGTGTGTGTGTATGCAGAAGATCTGCTCATGCTTATTACATATCCATGAATCCACACCTGCATTCAATACGGGCAAAAAAAACATCAACACATCTACATTCAGTAAGGGCCAAACAAACATCAACACACCTACATTCAATACGGGCCAAACAAACATCAACACACCTACATTCAGTAAGGGCCAAACATACATCAACACACCTGCATTCAATACGGCCAAACATACATCAACACACCTACATTCAATAAGGGCATCAACACACCTGCGTTCAATAAGGGCCAAACATATATCAACACACCAAATCCTGCTCTATACTGTTCTTCCTGCACACAACTGGAAAAAGAACAGAAAGGAAAAAAAAAGAAGAAAGACACTTACCTCAGCTTTTCCTTCAGCCAATGATACAAAGACAAGAAGAAGAAAAACAGAGAGAAAGACACTTACCTCAGTTTTTCATCAATAAATAGATAGTGGAAGGACACGGAAAAAAAAAAAGAAGAAAAAGCTCCTCCCTCAGGTTTTTCTACCAGTGTCCATTAGTACCAGGACAAGCAGAAAAAAAAAATAAAAGGCTCTTACCTCAGTTTTTCCAAAGACCAGTAGTGAGTGGCTCCATTCTTTGTGTCCTGCACCTCCACAGCAACCACAGTACGGGGGAATGGGCGTGCCTGTTCCTCACGATTATGGGCGGCAGGGTCAGAGGGCAAAAGTTCAGGGGGCAGGGGAGAATAAAGTGTATCCGTCAGAAGAACAAACTGGAACTGCACCTGTAAATTAGAAGGCTGAAAACCAGGATTTTAACCAAAACAGCTGGATTAACATTTCATGAGAACCAGGAATTTGTGAACCAAAACAGCTGGCCTAATATTTCATGATAGCCGAGAATTTGCAAATCAAATAATCTGGCTCAAATTTTTGTTAAAACCAGGACCTTGTGAACAACAAGAACCGGCATCAAATTTCATGAGATCCAAAAGTTTGTAAACAAATACACCTGGGTTAAATTTCATGAAAAGCAAAAATTGTAAAACTAAATTTCCAGAGAACTGGATACCTCATAACTAAAACAGAAGTCGTTAACAAAAATCTGGGTTGAAATTTTACATGAACCAGAAACTCGTGAACCAAAACTGCTGAGTTGAAATTTCATATGAACCAGAAACTGTGAACCAAAACACCTCTGGTTAGAATTTCCAAAGAACCAGAAACAAACTCAACAAAGGCTTTTGCAGACAACCTAAATCTACATCTGCACTCAGGATTGATCATCAAACCACTTAGTTTGGATAATAACCTTTGACCTATGCCCAAAGCATTTTCAGCCTCAAGATACCAATGATATTTCACAGAAACCAGGAACTTTTTAACCAAACCACCTGTGCTGAACTTTCTGAGAACCAGGATCCTGTGAACCAAAACAGCTGTGATCAAGTTTCAGGAGAACACTGACCAGTCAACTTGGAAAGCCAAGTTAAAAGTTCACAGGAAATCTACCTGTCAACCCAGACAGCCTGTCAACAAGCATAGCCAGGTAAAATTTCACAGGGAATCTGGACCTGTCTTCTCAGACCACAGAATCTGCATGTCAACACCCAGACATAGCTTAGTTAAAACTTTACAAGGAATCTGCACCTGTCAACACAGACAGCTGAGTACTAAATTTCACAGTGGGTCTGCACCCTGTCAAATGTACACCGTCTCTGTGATAATTCTTATGCACAAATGTGCATCTCTAACGCACAAAAATCCTGTCTGACACACTGGAATTCAGTCCAGTGCGTCACTAAAACATACCAAAATTTACCGCAACGCAATGATTTTCTCCTGTATGCAATGCCACTCCGAGCAGCGCATCACGAAAAAGCACTTTTGTCCGATCCATCTCGATTGAAGTTGATAAAAAAGTAAATTTCCTTGACATTTTAGAATGTTCTGAATTGATGAATAACTTCCGCTTTAGAGCTCTTCTCTGCTGCTGAAAACCAAGAAGAGTCTACGACTGGACCACAAGATCACATGAATCAGCCATGCATGACACATGGACAATCGAATGTAATCCAGGTTTCCAAGACAAAATCTACAGTTCATCTGTGGCTTGCAGGTGCTCATCCAGCGAATGGAACACATGTCAAGTGATCTATGCAATACGACCGGTTCAGATAATGAAAATGGCTCCGTTATGGACGTAGGAATTGTAGCGCACAGTTCAAGTTTTGTGAAATGTTCCACGAATATTCATCACAGTTCAAGTTTTGTGAAACATTCCACGAATATTCATCACTCGCCTCTTGTTTGTCACTGGGCTCCCGATGATCACTGGAAGGCAAATGGAATATGGTCAGATATAAAATGTTTCAGTACTAATGGAACTGGTTCATGCTGTGTAAATTTTGTGATGATAATCGCAGAGGACATCCCACATATCAAGTTTCACTGTTAAAATCCAGATACTGTAGGTTTTCACACTATTCACTCTAGTTGACACTTTATAGCATTGGAACACTAATCTAAATAAATAATGTTTAGCATAATCTGGAATGTGTTTCTCAACTTTTTTGATACTACTTCATCCATTTCTAATTCTTTCTCTGTGTTTTTACATGTGTGAGCAAGTCAGAAAGCTCCCATGTGTGTGTGTGTGTGTGTGTGTGTGTGTGTGTGTGTGTGTGTGTGTGTTGGTTTTCAATACATTTACAAGCAGTAATAAAGTGTGACCCCCCCCCCCCCCCCCCGTATGTTTTTGTGACCCCCTGTAAATTTGGAAACAAGTTTTTTGCACCGAGTCTGACCCTTTAATTTTTTGGAAATAATTATCACTGCGTCAATCTCCACAGATCCAAAAGGAAAGACGACACAAAATAAAACTGCCATGGTGCAATGATTAGTGTTAAGGGTGGCAATGTATATGCATGCATGTATTGATATTTATGTCTTTTCATAAATTGCGAACACAACGGCATTAAAGGAATCACAGCATAAAAGGAAGAAATACTTGGAACATTGAACATATTTATGACTGAACAGTGATAATTCTTATGCAGAAATGTGCATCACTGATGCATGAAAATTCCATCTGACGCACTGGAATTCATGCCAGAGCGTCACTGAAACTCACCAGTATTTACCATGATGCAGGAATTTTCTCCTGTATGCATTACAACTCCAGGCAGCACGTCACCCAAAAGTGCATTCGTCTAATCCACCACAATCAAAGTTGATAAAAACGTAACTTCCCTTGACATTTCAGAAAGTTGTGAATCAATGAACACTTCCACTTGAGAACTCTTCTCTACTGAAAACCAACAAGAATCATCAAACTAAACTACCCAGTCTCTGATTGGACCGTAAGATCACATGATTCTGCCAAGCGTGAAAAGCATGGGAAACCAAAAAAAAATGGCTTGAGCAGTGGCTTGTGGGTGATAATCTTGTGACAGAAACAATCCAAGTGATGTATGCAACATGACCAGTTCAGGCAATTAAAATGGCGCCATTGTGGAAACATGAATATGTTGCACACAGTGCAAGAGTGGCCAATCATCACAGTTTCGTCAGAGGTTCCACAAATATTATCACTCGCCTCTTGTTTCTCACCATGCGTCCGAGGATCATTGCATGACAACTGGAATATGGTCAGGCAGTAAAAGACTTCAACACTGGTGGAAATGGTTCACGTTGTGGAAATTCTGTGATGATAATTGAAGAGGACATCCCACTTATATCAAGTTTCACAGTTAGAATCATGAGACTGTAGGTTGCTTGCATTTTAGTTGACAACACTTTACTGACATTGGAACACGAATCTGAATAAATAAATTTTGGCGTTATTATCGGTACCTCTTTTCTTATCTACTTCAGTCTCTTTCTCTGTGTATTCATGTGTGTGAGCACGCGTGTGTGTTTGTTGTGTGTGTGTTTTTTTTGTTTATTTTTTGCATTTATACAGTGTGACCCCCTAAATATTTTTGTGACCGCCTTTAAATTTGGAAATGAGTTTTTTTTCGTACTGAGTCTGACCCCCTAGTTGTTTGGAAATAATTATCACTGCTGAATATGTGTTTGAGAACTGTAAGAGGTATGCATGGGGGTATGTATGTATGCATGCTGCTGCTTTTTGCAGATATATATTTATACACCTATTGTTCATCACTTCTTTTCTTTATAGGTTTGTTCATCCCGTATTCTTTTTCTTCTGATTATTCTTCTTTTCTCCTTCCTCTTCTTTTCTTATTTTTGTTTTCTTTCTTTTCTTTGTTGTTGGTTGTTTTTTCTTTCCTATCACACATGTCTTGACCTTGACCAAAAAGAAAGTGAATGTGCTGCTTACTTAAATACAACTTGAATACAAGCTTTTTGACACACACACACACGTATTTGACTACTGACCTTTTTGCTGAGCTCCACACTGATAGCATTGGCTTCCTTCAGGAAGATGGCATTACCCCATAGATCATCCTGCAAGCACACACATATGTTTCTCTATATCGTCCTTTGTCAGCATATGTGTTGGGTGAATAGCAGCATTACCTAGAAATTGCTAGTAAGTAACAGTTTTACTAAGGGAGCAAAAGTTACTTTTGTCATTTATCCTCAAGGATTAACTCTCTTGTCAATTGGTGCCCGCTAGCGCCCAACCGGAAATCACACAGCCAAAACGCTGAGCGCCTGCCAGCGCCCGTAAAACACGTGGCAACAATGGGCGCCGCCATGTTTCTCGTAGAAAAGGAAGTCTCTCGCGAACGTGATTTCCTTCTTCCTGTAGCCATTTTTCTACCGTCTGCAAAAAAAAAAACGCGAATCGATGCGTGCCGTGGTTCTCGAGTTACGAATTTTTTAAGTTTTGAAGTCGAAATGCGGTTTTTTTTCACCATGGCTTACCTTGATTTCTGCTGCCGTTCTATAATGAGATTTAGTGATGGAGATACTGTGATTTGTAGAATTTACGGCATAAGACTAATTGAAAGTGCTGGGTGATGAAGCTTAGAGTGACCTAGATTTCGACTGGGATGAGGTTCAAGGTATGATGAGCAACGATTCGGAAGAAAGTTCTGAAGAAGAAGATTTTTTTTTCCCCCAAGTAAATGGCTCATGTGACATTCTTCAAACTTACAATATAGCAACATATATATTCGTAGGAATTTTAAAAATTATTTTCATTTCATTCTTTCCTTTCCTCTCTTTTAAATCATTTTTTTAGATTGAGTAACCATGTTCAAATTACGGAGTTACCTATCTTGCCGATGGTTTTCGGTGTTACTAAGCTCGGATAAGTGCATACTGAAGAGGGTTAAGCTTCCCCCTGCTTCATGTAATATTTCTTAGCATATACACACACACTTAATTTTGGACTGAAGTATGAAAAAAACCCTGTCTGTCCTCCCACCAGGAAATGGGCACCTGATGCAGGTATGGGATGGTCAAGGCAATGGAAGGAGTGGGATGGCTCCATCCTCCATCATGCCATGCGCCAGACAAGGTCAACTTCTAGCAGCTCACTGTCCCCACCCCCATACCAGTCATCTTTTAAACTGTCATATGTATGGTACAAGGAAGTGATCAAGCGCAAAAAATGTATTCGTTTCCGCATTTTTACCTGATGAAACTAATGCCTTAATCCCACAGGGTGTGGACACACCTTCATAACTGGGACAAAAAAATGTAAGGGGGCTTAATCATCCTCCATCAAAAACTCCCTTACTATTACACCTCCCATGACAAGACACTTCTGTTTCTGTAGTAACTCCAAATCATATCATACGCACTGTTTTCCAAGGAAACATGGACATGAACACGACAAGACAAGACCGAGGGTTTTCACACATTTCCACAAAAAGGTAAGTGAAAGGCAAACAGGCAACAAACAAACAAGCAAATAAAAACAAAAAATCAAACCATAAGATTTGAGGAAAAATGTGTGGAGGTTCCCTACTACTTCTTCTCCCAGGAAAATGGCACCTTAGGACTCAGGGAAGAGTGTTCTGCTGTCACAAATGTTGTCTCTCACACACACACAGAGTGTGTAAACGCACACAAGCATGCACACAAACACACACACACACACACACACACACACACACACACACACACACACACACACACACACACACACACACACACACACACTAAACTCACCCGAAGGGAGGTAAACTGGTGATATTTCCATTTCCGGAATGCCCAGGCGGCAAGTTCCTGCTCTCGCTCTGTCCACTTCACTTCTGTCAGGCATATATTAGTCCAGTCAACTTGTGTTGTTAACGGTCCAGCCAATTTCAGAGGCTAATTCGTCTTGAAATTACGTCATTAATGCCAGGTCAGATCTAACACAATGTCTGCATAGCTGCCAACGTCCTGAAGTCAAAATTCACGAATCAGGAGATGAAGGGGATCAAAATAGATGAAGGCAGAGCTGTCTGGTTTTTGACTGAAAATGTTTTCAACCCCTTACTGCTGCAGCTGATGAGCGTGGATTTTAAAAAGAAAATGCAATGACCACTACGTGTAATTGTCGACATTCACATAACATCATCTAGAATTAATTCTGCAGTACTTTATCAACCCTAAACAGATCTGAAAATAATTCATAAGGATCTGCCAAAAAATGTACACAAACGAATCACAAAACAAAACACAAAGCATTTCAACGTCTTAGGTCATCTTCAGGCACGATACACAACACTCGGGACAACGAAAGTGAACAACCAATCACTTATCTTCATCCAATTTGGTGCAAGATGGGCACTGAATGAAATTTTCATTCAACACCCATCTTGCGCCAACACATTCAACCCCATAAAGATGGCGGTGGAGACCAGAAACCCAGTTCTTGGAGAATCAGTCTTCAAACCAGAAACCAATCATAAAAAATCAATACAAAAACCAATATGAAACTAAATAACCATTCAAAGAGGAAATTACTCTGCCATCATAAGGTCTGACTGTGGATAATCAAAGGGAAGAAAACTTTCATTTTGTGCTAGGGCTGTTTGTCATCTTTGTGTGGAACTAGTTGATCATGAAACAGTTTACTTTAATCCACTGTAATCTTTTTTTTTTCAACACAAAATAACAAATTCAAAAAAGACAGAAAGCATGTCCCTTACCTTCCTCCTCATCCTCATCAATATCAAAGAACTGACTTGTGGTCACACTCGACATCATGGAGTTTCGCTCCACTTGTTCCTGAAGACTCTGAATACGGTTCTCATAATCCTGGGTAAATGAAACATACATCCAGTGATTGGTTACATACACACACACACACACACACACACACACACACACACACACACACACTAGCATACATAGAATCTAGAGACACATCACTTCAGTAATACGGATCAAGTCTTTATTTTACAAGTGAAGATATGTGACCATAGTAGTCACTACAAGCACAACATCGCACTGACATACACATCTCAGTCAAACCACATTAGCTACTGGATTTTTAAACAAAATCTAGTGTTATCTGGAATTACAGAGACTGGATGGTTTGTGGTTTTTTTTTTTGGGAGTTTTTTTTTTGTTTTGTTTTTTTTTAAAAAGACCCCACTCTCACAAGGTCATCTGACACTCCAGAAAATTTATTAGGAAGGTATATGTCTATCTAAAAAAAAAAAAAAACAGTTTTTTGTAAAAATCTAAATTGGATGAAGATCTGCCTAATTTAGAAACATCCTGTGGACAGGCGACTGACAGACAGAGAGACAGTCAGATAAACAGACAGATGTGCAGAGCAACAACAATGACACTAAATGTTCATAACCTTACCTGACGTTGTTGTTCAAACAGCAGATCAGCTTCCTCTTTCTCCTTTCGGTATTGCTCCTCTAGTGTCACCAGCCTGTTAACAGATCAATCATGTCACTCCTTGTATGTACACCCCAGGTAGTCAGACATAATATGCACCCTATGCCACAATGGCGATGTCAGCGCACATATTCAAATTGTGGAAGACCTTGATCCTTTAGCATTAAAAAGTAATTTTTTTTCCACAAAGAGCTGCTCTGCTCCAATCCATCTGGCACTGACAAGTGATCTAACAGCTGACCTAATTTCCTATTTTCATCACCTAAATTCCCTCTTGTAGCTGACTGCCTGCTCAGCACATATTGCTATGTTCATGAAATGGGATTACCTGCAACCTGTTTCCGTCTAACCACCAGTTTCCATCCAACCTCCAGACAGATTTATTTGTCTATTATATATCTTTCAACTTTGTGTTTGATGGAAAGGTTCTTTGATCACAGCAGCCTATCAAATAACTTTCCTGAGCATCACAGAAGAAAAACAATAAAATCATTAACTATTAATTTTGTTGCAAAAGTGAGACAACTGCAGGCAGAAATGTAAACAAATCTTAAATAAATGTTAGCGAACAGCCAAAAAAAACATGGACAAAATGAATCACAAAACAAAGCATGACATGTTTCGACCTTTTAGGTCTTCTTCAGGCAAGATACAAAACAATTAGGACAACGAAAATGAACGAGCAATCACTTATCTTCAATCACTTTAGCGCAAGATAGGTGTTGAATGAAAACGAGGCTGTCAGAAGGGAGATAACCTCAATCCCATTATCCCCCTTCTGACAGCCCCGTTTTCATTCAACACCTATCTTGCACCGAGGTGATTGTAGATAGTGATTGCTCGGTTATTTCCGTTGACCTAATTGTTTTGTATCTTACCTGGTGAAGACCTAAGAGGCCAAAACGCGTCGTGTTTTGTCTTGTGATTCGTTTGTCCACATTTTTTTTTGCGGTTTTGCTAACATTTATTTACAATGTATTCGTTTGGCCCATACCACCCGTCCAAAACTGTCAAACATTAAAGAGTGGAAGAGTACCTCACTTCAGAATACTAAAATAGAAACTCAGCTCTGTGAACATGCTGCTCCTGTCACTCTTGTCAGAGTTTGGTGCTAACTTTATTTTCTGTAAGTTTTAATCAACCTGTGTATATGTACATGTGTGAGTACATGTGTGAGTAATTGTGTGTGTGTGTGTGTGTGTGTGTGTGTGTGTGTGTGTGTGTGTGTGTGTGTGTGTGTGTGTGTGAGTGAGACCATGTATACTTGGATCATCAATCTGAATTCTACCTCCCGTATTCCTCCTCTCTCTCACACACACACACACACACACACACACACTACTCACATATGCACACACACAACACACACACACACACACACACACACACACACACACACACACACACATGCCTCATCCGTCCTCTTCTCAACTCCTCCCTCTTTCTTTCCCCCACCTCTGCTCCATCTCTTTTCTCAGGTCGATGCCTTGCTTCTCCAACAGTTCCAGCTGAGCGAATGTCCAGTCAACAGGTTCCACTGTCATCACACATCATCATCACTCATCAGCACAATGCCCCAAGTCTCTGCCTCAAACCACATCACATCATGATGCGTCAATCCTAGTTCTCTTCCATACACCACACATGATGCCCAAAGAATGTAATTCTCTACCTCAAACACATTACAAATGCATCAGTGAGTGTGATAATCTACCTAAAATATACACCATCATTTTGAATAAATGAAGTTCAGAAGACCATGATTCATTACACAAGAACAATAAAAAAAAATCTGCTGCCTCAATTGCATAACACCACAATTCATGTGAATAATCTGTCTCGTACATATTATGTTATAACGTATCAAACAATGTATTATCTGCCACAAAACACATATCATGATACATCAACAAGTGCCAAACAAGTAAACATCAACAAAATACTGATCAATGATCCTGACAGTACTAAGACATATTGATACACAGCGGAAACCAGAAGCATCCAGAAGGCAGTCCAGTATGGCCCACAGGGGCAACAGACTTCATGCAGGAACACACTCCAAGGAACTCGCAGCTGGAATGAAATATAGATTATAGATCTTCTCAGGATCAGCCTCATCTTGAGACCTATATGTGACCTGAATTACTCAAAATAAAATCTGGTGAAGAAGAGCAAATGACCATGTGTGCACACTCTGTCAGCGGAGAAAAAAAAAGAGGGAACATGTCCTGAGTTCATGAAGAAGAGCGCTAACCCATCAAAAGTACACGTACCACTACCAAGTGCTTAAGGAGATCACACCCGCCATTAGCACTGCCAGAGGAAACGCCGTGTCACCAGAAGCTCCAGTAATGACATTCTCCATGGTCAGAGGCTACAATCATGGTCTACTGGATGACAAAAAAACAACTGTGGGTGCACAGCAGACCTTCCAACATGGGAAAACCACCCACACACATCATCAGGAAGAGTGGCATGAGACCAGACATAGTACTCCACTCACGTTCATCAAAAACAGATGATTCTGATGGAACTCAGTGTGCCATGTGAAAGCAGAATGGAGGAAAGCTCACACCTGCATGACCAACTATGCCAATATGGCTGGCAGCTTCAGGAGATCTGCTTTCAAAGCCAAAGTCCTCACAACAGAGGCTGAAGCAAGAGCCTCTATTAGCCTCTGGTCTCATGAAACAGTTCAACACTGCTGATACGAAGAGGATCAGGACACAAGAGGCCATGGTAAAGGCAGCTGAAAAGAATTCCAGCTGGATCTGGTCAAGGAGGAGCAACAAAAAACTTCATAAGGCTTCAATTTGCCAAATTAGAAAGGTGTCTGATAACTCTGTGGGTAAAGTAAACCATCTGTAAGAAAGACAAGATGTCTGATAACTCTGTGGGTAAACCATCTGTCAGAAAGACAAAGTTTGAGACGCCCCAACATCCAGGATGTGCAGGGTCTAACTCTCTGAGAGCAGCAAGGCATAAGGAACCACCACCAACACTATCTCTGACAACAGAAAGGCATTAAGGAATCACCACCAACACTGTCTCTGACAGCAGAAAGGCATTAAAGAATCACCACTAACACTATCTCTGACAACAGAAAGGCATTAAGGAATCACCACCAACACCACCTCTGACTGCAGAAAGGCATTCAGGAATCACCACTAACACTATCTCTGACAGCAGCAAGGCATCAGGAATCACCACTAACACTATCTCTGACAGCAGCAAGGCATTAAGGAATCATCACCAACACTATCTTTGACAAAAACAAGGCATTAAGGAATCACCACCAACACTATCTCTGACAGCAGAAAGGCATTAAAGGAATCACCCACCAACACTATCTCTGGCAGCAACAAGGCATTAAGGAATCACCAGCAACACTACCTCTGACAACAGAAAGACATTAAGGAATCACCACCAACACTATCTCTGACAACAGAAAGACATTAAGGAATCACCACCAACACTATCTCTGACAACAGCAAGGCATTAAGGAATCACTAACAGCACCAACACTATCTCTGACAGCAGCAAGGCATTGAGGAATCACCAACAGCACTATCACTGACAGCAGCAAGGCATTAAGAAATCACCACCAACACTATCTCTGACAACAGAAAAGCATGAAGGGATCACCACCAACACTATCTCGGACAACAGAAAAGGCATTAAGGAATCACCACCAACACTATCTCTGACAGCAGAAAGGCATTAAGGGATCACCACCAACACACACTCTCTGACAACAGAAAGGCATTAAGGAATCACCAACAACACTATCTCTGACAACAGAAAGGCATTAAGGATCACCACCAACACTATCTCTGACAGCAGAAAGGCATTAAGGAATCATGACCTCAATGCAGCCAGTCTTCTTAGCATGCAAGGATTTCAGGGATAAAACACTTGTCTGAGGGTGGATTCTTCTCCAAAGAACTTTTACTATCAAGCTCTCTCTAAAGTGTTTTTCTACCCTGCTACAGAACAATAACAACCGAAATTCACACTTAACAAGTTTAGAGAGAAAAACCTAACATACATGTATAAACATGCAGTGACTTCAGAGACGCATTTTGTAGGTACACATTTCAAATGCAAACACTGGTACACAGAAGTAACTGATTTAGCCCACTGACTGGGATAAAAATATGAACAGCCTGGACAGTTCTGCACTGAAACTGGAAGCACTAAAACGTTCACCCCACTTCATGACACTACATCATGGCATATCCAGACCACAAGACCACAAAGACTATCAGTAAATAAAAGCAAACAAAGCAAATATAAATTTCAACTTACTTCATTTACACCGATTTCTGATTTTATTGAATGGATTGAATTCTTGCAGTACACTGTAGTGCTGTACAATGCCTAACAACTGTTATCATGTAAAAATTATCAGAAGTAGCTTTTCCTTTTTCAAATGATGTCATTTTAAGTCTGAAGTCCCATAATAATGCCCATAAAGGGAGACAACTATTCGAAATTCACTTTTCTAGCATACAGCATTAGACATTAGTCCTCTTCTTCCACCGCCTAACCTTTCTTGCACTGAATCAGTTACCCATTTACTGCTAGATGACTGAGAGGATTTTCAAGCCATGAAGATCTACCACACGAGTCATTCTCACTCACTCCCCCCACCCTCTTCACTTCACAGCAAAATGCTCTGAATGTATGATGCAGGACTCTTTCCAAGTCTGCATTCATTAAGAAACAAACGGAACAAAATAAGGAAATGATGATTTCATGAGAAACACAATAAGAAAATGGGGAAAAAACTAACGCAAGAAACAAGGAGGTCAACAACAGCAATAACAACATAAAGCAGAAAGTCAACAACAGGATTCAAATCACAAGCTTGCTCAAGGCAACATGCCAGTGTGACTGTGTGTGTGTGTGTGTGTGTGTGTGTGTGTGTGGCGTGTGTGTGTGTGTGTGTGTGTGTGTGTGTGTGTGTGTGTGTGTGTGTGTGTGTGTGTGTGTGTGTGTGTGTGTGTGTGTGTGTGTGTGTGTGTGTGTGGTGTGTGTGTGTGTGTGTGTGTGTGGCGTGTGTGTGTGTGTGTGTGTGTGTGTGTGTGTGTGTGTGTGTGTGTGGTGTGTGTGTGTGTGTGTGTGAGTGTGTGTGTGTGTTTTGAATGAAAAAAAGAGAAAGAAAGAAAGAGTGAAAAAGGAAGAAAGAGAGAAAGAAAAAAAAGAAACAGAGAGAAGGAAGAAAAGAAAGAGAGAGAGAAGGAAGAAGAAACAGAACAAAAATCTTCCGTCCAGGTTTGACGACATAAACGAGAGACCAATAAATACATATAGACGATGACGTATGACAAGGTAACCGACAAAGAGGACTACCAGGTGTTCCAAGGTGACAGTCCTAAAGAAGTCCATTAAAGACGAAAATTTGGCAGAGAACAACTGGTGTTTTTTTTGTTGTGATCACGTGTAAAACTGATAATATGAGTATGTGAGTGCATATTAAAATGGGAGAGAGGGTGAATATGTGTGTGTGTGTGTGTGTGTGTGTGTGTGTGTGTGTGTGTGTGTGTGTGTGTTTGCATGTACATATGTGTGCATACATGAGTGTGCGTCAGACTGAAGAGCATGAAAAAAAAGAGGGGCACAGGGAGGGAGAGGGACAAGGGGGGGGGGGGGACAGAGAGGGTGTGTGTGTGTGCATGCGTGCGTGCGTGTGCGTGCGTGCGTGCGTGCGTGACTGATGCATGCGCGCGTCATTGTGTGTGTGCAATCTGTGTGTCATGTCAGTGTGTGAGAAAGTGTGTCTGTGTTTATGTGTGACAGAGAGAGAAAAAAGTGTGTGTGAGAAAGACAGTGAGAGAGAAAGAGAGAGAGACAGAGAGAGAGAGAGAGAGAGAGACAAAGGGAGAAAGTCTCTGTGCATGTAAAGGGGTGGGGGGGGGGGGGGCATCTGTCTTCTGTCTGTCTGGCTGTTCTCTATGGCAGAAAGACTGAGAGGGAGAGAAAGCAAGAGAGAAGTGGCAATGTGAATAAAAGTGAGCAGGATGTAGAAGGGCTTTGGAGGTCAAAGCAGAACACACACACACACACACACACACACACACACACACACACACAGAGGAAATGAAGTAGCTGTGGGATTTAGAATGGCGGCGAGTGGTTTGGATAAGATGTGTTCACTGTGATGTGGCAGAGTGCATGTTTCCCACAGATACAAACACATGCACAGCACTCCCTATGCCATGCACATCTCCCACTGCTGGACAACAGACTGCATACATAAGCTGATATGTCATATGTGAAGCAATGATCACTGGGAAAAAAAAATCAACAATCTGAACCTGAAGTAAAGTTTTACCTTGTTAAGGATACAGAATAATACTCAATCTACATACATCTCTTTGAACACACATTTTCAGTAACAAATGTACACAGACATGAGTATGAGTTCAACACATACATACACACACACACACACACACACACACACACACACACACACACACACACACACACACACACACTCAAGCATACATGCAGACACAAGCGCGCATGCATGCACACACACTCTCTCTCTCTCTCTCACACACACACACACACACACACACACACACACACACTCTCTCTCTCTCTCTCTTACACTACCAGATAAATTGTCTGTGGATTCCAACATCTGAGCTCTGCTACGCCGCGCTGTGCACGCATTGAAATCAATGTTAGGACTTCTCTGTTCTAATTTTTCACACTGCAGAACTAACTCAACATCTTTGTTTAAAAAGAAAAAAAAAGAATGAAAAAAAAAAAAGATCTCTAGCAAATCAACTAAAGCATTGTTTGAACAACACAACAGACAAGCACACCACAAAATGCAAATTAAATTTTTTATGAATTAATTTTCACCGTGTGATATTCTCTACAACAGAACTACTGCCACTCATGCTTAACTACATCACTGATGGTCGCCCTTTGTAGAATGCTTTGGTCTGAGCCATAAATGTTTTGAAAGAATCTTTTCATCTATAATTATGGACTACCGAGGGCAAACAATGAGTGGCAACATGAACAGGTAAAGAAACATAAGCATGAAAGGCCAGTAACTACTGTTGACTTGAGCTGTCTCATGTTCACAGAACTCTTCTATGGCGTTTCTGCGTGTCTGTTTAGAGACAAGAGTCCTGGTATGCTGGGATATCACAGCTTTTGTCTTGTTGGCAAATGAAAATGAGATCACGTAACAAACAGTGCAAACAGGAAGGACTACTTCCATACCTGACAATGTCATCTGAAAGGAAACCCAATTCACAAAATTATCAAAATAGTTCATTGCAGGAAAGAAGCGCCAAGAAGAAATGGTCATCAGCTTGTTCATACTATCAGTTTGAGTCCCTTCCAGAGTTCACTTCTGTTTAGCTTTCTCAGAAACAAATAGAACTCTATATTTACATTGGCTGTTTAGCATAGGCAAAGGGACACAACATTCTGACAGCATATGTTGATAGAAAGAGCAGTGATTGCTTGGTTTTTTTTTTTTGTTTTGTTTTTTTTTTTGTCCCAACCTCTACACCACCTCAGAGGCAGTGCACCCACGCCGCTCATTCCGACACCCCATCCACAGCCACAGCCACAGCCCGGTCGGCCCCCGCCGCAACCCCGGCACCAGCAATCCACAGGGAGCAGTCAATATCAAGTCGTCAAGAGGCAACCCCCCGGAGGAGACACTGCTGCTCTGCCGCCGAGTCACTTCAGTGGTGTTCAGTGGCGCCTGTTCTGATCTAACATACGCAGGACACCACCTACTAAGCCCCCTACTGATGACAATAATTGCTTAGTCGCGGAGCCGGCGTGAGCGAGCTCTCCCTCCGGAGGGCGCCACCACGTCCGTCCAACGACAGCCCCCATGGACTCGCCGATACTGGTGACCCGGACGGAACCAAACCAACCAAGGCCACAGACATGGAGAGGACGTCGAAATTGAGGTCACCATGAGAGCAGGGCATGAAGGGCCACAGAATTTGAGACTTTTTTTTATGCTGATCGATGAGAATGAGGATGATTAAGATGATGATGCTACGGATTTCCATTTCGGTCTGAGACTACATGACAGGGCTGTACTCTACGCTTCCTTTCATAGTATATCCCGGCGTCAACCAGGCCTGAGAGATACAGACACCTGCAGTGTTGGTCAGGAAATTTGAGCAACACTCTCAGAAACGCATCCATTTAGTGGATGAAACTCAACTGTGTGGTCCCAGTCTTCCCAACTGAGCCCGCAGCAAACTCAACTCTGGGTAGGAGCCGGTCGGGGCAGAAAAACCCACATGACTTCTGATGGGACTCGAACCCACGACCTCCCAGCCGGGAGTCCGCGACGCTACCACCTCGCCATGGCGGCTGGTCGCAGTGACTGCTTGTTTGTCTCCCCCTACATGTTTGTGGTGACAGTGATAGAAGGCAGTCCGTTTAACATGACTGGATAACTTACATACCCAGGTGAACTGATCTTCTGATCTTTCCAGAGTCTGTGTCTCCCCCTATAAGTTTGTGGTGACAGTAATAGAAGAGAGTGCATTTAACATGACTGTGGATGATTTAAATACCCAGGTAAATTGATCTTCTGATCTTTGAGTCTTCTCCCCCTAGTTTGTGACAGTGTAGAAGGCAGTGCATTTAACAACTGGGATGATTTAAATACCCAGGTAAATATCTTCTGATCTTTCCAGTGAAGGTTAGTACACACTCACTCAGACCGACACATGCGGATCAAACTTCATTGATTTACATACAAAATCTGATCTGATTTGTACTTGTAAGGTCATGGGTTTGTTTTGTTCGTGTACTGGTATGGTTTCTTCGGGGGGTGGGGGAGGGGGTCCCCATTTTTGGGGTCAGTGAATTCATCTGATGCTCTCGTAAACTTGGTGGTTAATCTAGAGCGTAAAAACCGTTGGTAATTACATGATTAATGATTATATAAAACTGGTTCTACAGTATTATGCACTGAACATTTCAGAGACTTTTCTGGAGTGCAACTTTATCTTGAACACTTTACACAGACAGTCAACTTTTCACTTGCATTGTCATAAACTGAATATCAAGTGACAAATAAATGCATGCAGATGTTTACAATACCAAACACATATCAATATCATGATGCAAATACATAGAAAAAGTGTAGACGGAAACAAACAGAATAACGAGAAAAGAGAACTGACGGGAGAGGACACAAATCTGATAACACTCTTTCCAAATCAATAAGTAACTCCACAGTCTTCGCTTGCCCTCGGATACAGTATCCAACAAAACTTCTCTGCATGTGCGTGTGTGTGTGTGTGTGTGTGTGTGTGTGTGTGTGTGTGTGTGCGTGTGCGTATGTGTGTGTGTGTGTGTGTGTGTGTTGGTGTGTCTGTCTGTCTGTCTGTGTGCGTCTGAGTGCACATGTGTGTGTCTCGGTGCATGTGTACATGTGTGTGCACACACATGTGCACATGTTCTGCCTATGTCTGGTAAAAGAATGAAAAACAAATCAAATTCAAAAATGGAAAACAATTATGGGGGACTGAAGATTTTTTTTTTTTAATGAATAAATAAATCAAAAGAAAAAAAGATGAAAAAAAGAAGACAAGCAAATCATAAATATTCAAAAACCCCAATGCAGGTGACAGACACCAAAGCAAAGCAACCAGGAGCTAACTTCCCTGATCAACCGCTCCTGAAAACAGGAGAGACAACTCACCTTGTTGTGGGTGTTGAATCTGAAGACGTGATGCTTGCCCAGGATGACCCTTGAACCTGTCTTCATCTGCATAGGTTCCGTCACCTGTCGTCCATTGACATAGCACATAGCTCCCCGTCGCAGGGCACCAACGTCACATTGCCTAGAAAACCAAGGACATTCCAGCTTGACAAATCTTCTTGGACTTTCAAATATGAGATGTGCTCAGTTACAAACCATGCATCATGGACAGAAGACAGCCTGCCTTGTCTTACAGACTGGTACAGACAGAAGACAGCCTGCCTTGTCTTACAGACAAGTGGTCCTCTTAAGTGTCTCTTTTTAAATCACAAGCATAGCTTTGTTTTAGTGAGCAAAACATATACTTATTATCTTCTTTTCATCAACTTCATCAGTGTGAATGTCCTGCTCAAAAAGGGCATGATCAGAAATACTAAGGAGGCATTAAGTGTACCCCTCCTACCTTCTCCACTCTTTTTCCGTTACTCATCCTGCTCTCTCCATGTAATCTTTCTCTGTTATGTTGTTGTTGTAGTCAGAACAGTGGTATGGAAACATCTAGTTATTTATATCATTCCAAAGAGAGGAATATATGAGTTCTGATACTCTGACTGATTAATGAAATTTGATCCACTTAGATTGAGAGAATTTACCACACACACCCTCCTCTCCTTTCCCCAACACACACACACACACACACACACACACACACTGCTTTAGTGTTAGCTGTACAAAGATTTGTCTTGTGTAGTTCAGCAGGGTTTTTTTGTGTGTGAAATCGTTTCAGAATGCTGACTTTTTACCTGGAGTTTGCTATCACGGTATACAGTAATAAAGCATTTTCCTGAAAACTGGAGCATTTTGAAAACGTCTGAAGTTCTTAAGACTTTCTTCATTAAGTGCTACAGGTTTTTCCTCTGGAGATGAACTGCATATGACCATGATCAGAATAACCTTTAGAGCAGGATAACGTTGGCACTGAGGCCACTGACTATGACCATGATTAGTATAATGCTACAACATGACAAGAGGAAGACCAAAAACAACCTTCCATTTTTTTTTTAAGCATGCTAAGAAACAAAGATGTATTTTACAAACTTGGTCCTAAAAGTGTGTCCAATTCAATGTACCTTGTTGTGAAGTTCTTAGCAAACCTTAAATATGAGATCAAGACACAGCAATGACAACAGATTCCCAGACTACACACAGTACACTAACACTATCCCCTCCACAAGCATTCTTCAGATACCATTCATGACTTGCTGGTGGACAATTTTTTTCATCAGCATTTCGTCTGCTCCTCTGGAGTTCAGAACTGAAACACTTTAGGACTATTAACCCTACCAACAAAATTTGAAGACCAGTTGCCTCATGACAATATGACATTCACAGTTCTCTGTGGACTGAGAAAAAGCAATGTAGGAGTCATACTGCTTGGGGGGCACAGAAAATGCAGCAGTTCCAAAACAATGACATTTTATGAATACTCTACCCAAAAGTCTGAGATATGTGAACAGACACAGATGAAAAGTCAAAAACTTTTTTGCTATTCTACATGTTGCTACCTCAAAATGCCATCAGTTGTCGACACTGAACTATGAACAACTCAAGCCCATTCTGTTGAAAATCCACCCCATTTTGCAGAAAGAAGGCAACAGACAGACAGGACTGAAGCAATACCCTGTCTGGCATTTCTTTGTGCCAATGACAATGAGATGGAGACCTACCATCGGCGCTTTCAAAGTAGCAGTGCTGTTCCAGGATGTTGTATCCGCTGAGCTGGATGTCCTGCTGTCCCTTAGCATCATGCTGACCCACACTGCAGCCACAGACCACACTGTTAGGGGTTCTTGTCATGGCACATCATCTCATCACACCATCTCATTATGTCATCTCATTACTTCATATATCTCTTATATCTCACTGCACAGTCAAATAATCTACCCAACTCATCGCATTATCCCATCACCCAGTGTTTCCCATGAAAGAAAATATGACAGGGCTTTTGTGCTTCCTGGTACACTCTTTCAAATTAATCATCATGTCTAATTCCCTCACTTTGCTTTGATGTAAAATTCTTTCATACAGACTCCATGCAAACTTCCTTGGCTAAGCCTTAATATAAAATTCTTTAGTTTAGTCTTCACATAAAATTCCCTAGCTTGCCTTACCAGCAAAATTCCATAACTTACTCTCCATGCAAAATTCCTTAGTTTTCAAGTAAAATTCCTTTACTTAGCCTCCATGCTAAGTTCCTTAACTAAATCCTCTGTAAAAATTACTTCACCATATACTCCTTAGCTTATTCACACTTGTTGAAAAAAGCTTTACTAAATCATTTATAATCATTTCACTATAATGACAGACATGAGAACAGCACTGGCACTTGTCCACAGGGGAGAAAAAATGGTGCACAGACTTCCTGCATCCAAGACAGGTGAACTGGCCATACAGCAGAGCTTCAAATTGTTCTGAGGTAACATATGTCAAAAAATACATTGCTGGTGAAACTGAAGGGTTCATTTTGTAAATGAGTTTGAATTACATCACATGCAAGAAGAAAAAGACATCAGGAAACTGCTGCTGCTGCTAACATTCAACTTTTGCAGCAATTAAGTTGCAACACACACAGAGAAAAGCTAACTGTTTGTACCTTTGAGAAGCATTTATTTAGTCTATACTGAATTAAGCCAAGGTCCCTTGACTTGAAATTTGCCAACTGCTGTCACACAGCATAAGCTGCATTCATCAAGACAGTAGTCATACAAAATACATAATACATATTTGACACATACAATCGAAATACTTCAAAACAAACCAAAACAAAAATGAAAGTGTATGCCAAACATTGGTTAAAAAGTCCCATTTTCTTTATGAGCTCTGCTAGTTCTTCCTCAAAGCATGCGGACATGTCTTTTTTTAATTAGCTCTCCTGGTTCTTCCTCAAAGTATGCAGACATGTTTTTTTTTTAATTAGCTCTGCTGGTTCTTCCTCAAAGTATATCAAAGTGATTTGTGACATGGTTCATTAACAAGTACAGATAATGCTGAAAGGGATGTTACAATACACTGTACTTTCACCGTAAAGGGATGTTACAATGCACTGTACTTTCACTGTAAAGGGATGTTACAATGCACCACACTTTCACTGGAAAGGGATGTTACAATACACTGTACTTTCACCAGAAAGGGATGTTACAATGCACCACACTTTCACTGGAAAGGAATGTTAATGCACTGTACTTTCACTGGAAAGGGATGTTACAATGCACTGCACTTTCACTGGAAAGGGATGTTACAATGCACTGTACTTTCACCAGAAAGAGATGTTACAATGCACCACACTTTCACTGGAAAGGGATGTTACAGTACAGTGCATTTTCACTGTAAAGGGATGTTACAATGCACTGTACTTTCACCAGAAAGAGATGTTACAATGCACCACACTTTCACTGGAAAGGGATGTTACAATGCACTGTACTTTCACTGGAAAGGGATGTTACAATGCACTGTACTTTCACTGGAAAGGGATGTTACAATGCACCACACTTTCACTGGAAAGGGATGTTACAATACACTGTACTTTCACCAGAAAGAGAGATGTTACAATGCACCACACTTTCACTGGAAAGGGATGTTACAATACACTGTACTTTCACCAGAAAGAGATGTTACAATGCACCACACTTTCACTGGAAAGGGATGTTACAACACACTGTACTTTCACCAGAAAGAGATGTTACAATGCACCACACTTTCACTGGAAAGGGATGTTACAATGCACTGCACTTTCACTGGAATGGGATATTACAAAGCACTGCACTTTCACTGTAAAAGGATGTTACAATGCACTGTACTTTCACCAGAAAGAGATGTTATAATGCAACACATTTTCAGTGGAAAGGGATGTTGCAATGCACTGTACTTTCACCAGAAAGAGATGTTACAATGCACCACACTTTCACTGGAAAGGGATGTTACAGTACACTGCACTTTCACTGGAAAGGAATGTTACAAAGCACTGCACTTTCACTGGAAAGGGATGTTACAATACACTGCACTTGCACTGGAAAGGGTTCTTGTTTTATAATGGCAATCTCCGATTTATCGAATGCTGACAGTGACTCGTCACAAAAGTCTGACGGCTACTGATCAATGTGTGCCCTATTGGCACTTCTGGTCCAGGTACCATGCTTCATTTCATATTTTCCTGTGCCTATGGTAGCAACAATCTGAAGCCTTGCATAGCCCTCCCCCCATCCCCAACTCCTCCCCCCACCAAAATGTTTGTATGAATAGATGAATGGATAGACAGACAGATAGATAGATGTAGATATAGAAAGACAGATATGGATACAGGCAACAGCAAAGAAAAAGAGAAAAAGACAACAGCTGAATCACACAGAGTGAAGAGAAGAGCAAATGTACAGAAGACAAAGCCAAAGAGAAAAAAGAGAAAAAGAACAGCAGCAGAATCACAGACAGTTAAGAAGACCAAATGTACAGAAGACAAAGCCAAAGAGAAAAAAGAGAAAAAAGAACAACAGCAGAATCACAGACAGTTAAGAAGAGCAAATGTACTGAAGACAAAGTCAAAGAAAAAAAAAAGAGAGAAAAAAGAACAGCAGGATCACAAAAGAGTGAAGAGAAGAGGAAATGCACAGGTAGGTCCCCAGCATTCCCATCAAGGGGGCTGCTGTTTCTGCACCAGGATAACCAAGATACGTATCGCCTGTGGTGCCACTGCTGTTCCTGCACCAGGTTAACCAAGATAAGTATCACCTGTGGTGCCACTGCTGTTTCTGCTGTTCCTGCACCAGGAACCAAGATACATGTGGTCTGTGGTGCCACTGCTGTTCCTGCTGTTTCTGCACCAGGATAACCAAGATACATGTGGCCATGGACCAATGCTGTTTCTGCACCAGCACCAGGATAACCAAGAAACATGTGGTCTGTGGGTCACTGCTATTCCTGAACCAGGATAACCAAGATACCTGTGGCCGTGGACCACTGCTGTTCCTGCACCAGGATAACCAAGATATATGTGGCCTGCAGTGCCACTGCTGTTCCTGCACCAGGATCACCAAGATACATGTGACCTGTGGTGCCACTGCTGTTCCTGCACCAGGATCACCAAGATACATGTGCCCTGTGGTGCCACTGCTGTTCCTGCACCAGGATCACCAAGATACATGCAGCCTGTGGTGCCACTGCTGTTCCTGCACCAGATCACCAAGATACATGCGGCGTGTGGAATCAATCGAACATTCAACCTTTGTGTCTTTTGCCTGCCTGGTGCCACTGAACGTTTGTTGTGTTTGTTTCTGGTCTGTCCCACGCTTCCTGCCATCTCAGTCATGTCACCTTCACGACATTCAATCCAGCTACCCCTTACACAGCCACAACCAGATGCTCCTGCCGCAGCCTCAGTGCCAGCAGTCCACACGCAGCTCTCACTGTCCAGTCATCAAGAAGCCACTCATCAGAGGTAACACTGCACCACAGGTTAGAAAGTCTAAGGGTGCTCAATAATGCCCATTCTTATCCAGCATGTGCAGGACACCTTCTACAAAGCCCCCTGCCCCTGACAATAACTGCCTTGTCATGGGTCCAGTGAAAATGAGCATCCCGTTCCAGAGGGCGCCACCATGTCCCTCTCCCAACACCCCATGCAGGTGCCAACACCAAAGACTTTTGACAAAACAAACTGATCACAGACTGAGATGTGGAGAAGAAATAAAAACTGAGAGCACCACAAGAGCATGATTTGAAATGCCACAGAATTTGAGATTTTTTTTTTTTAGTTTTGTAGGATGACTGATGAGGATAATTAAAATGATACTATGGAGATCCACTTTTGGTCTAGAGCAACAGAGCACAGCTGTACCCTGCATCTCCCTCCCTATCCTGGCATCAAGCAGACTAAAGAGACACAGCCACCTCCAGTGCTGCTCAGGACATTTCAGACACACTCTCAAAGACCCATCCATTGAAAGACTGCAGCTAGACTGTTTGGTTCCAGTCTTCTCACCAGGCTAAGAGCCAGCAAAGACCAAAACAATCTCACAATTATCAGTCTCTGATGGGATTCAAACCCACAACCCAACCAAACCGAACCCCAAAATGCTAACCACTGCACAACAGTGAGTTCCATCAAAGCGTTTCATTGCCTACACATGACCTGAAGCCCTGTGCTTACTCACTGTTGACTGAAAAAAACAACATCTTCACTTCTCAGACAGATGATGACAGGTAAATGCAAATTTCTTAATATCTAAAGAACACTTTTACATTTTGAGGGTGTACTGAATATGAGATTTCAACAAATGACCTGAACCAGAGATTTCTAGACATCCCATTGTCTATATGCATTACTTACCGTGTGATTCCATCTTTGATGTAATAAATCAGACACTCTGACATCAGTGGGTCTTCATTCAAATTCACCAAATGCGGGGTCTGTGTAATTTTACACACACACACACACACACACACATGCACACATGTGAGCACACACACACACACACACACACACATGC
This sequence comes from Conus betulinus, assembly GCA_016801955.1. NCBI lineage: Eukaryota > Metazoa > Mollusca > Gastropoda > Neogastropoda > Conidae > Conus > Conus betulinus. Next base: position 11,207 of record JADBJO010006656.1, on the reverse strand, counting down.
ACACACACACACATGCACACATGTGCACACACACACACACACACACACACATGCACACACACACACACACACACACACACACACACACACACACACACACACACACACACATCAGCTATGGGTAAGTGCTCTATCAAGGAAGTTGGCAAGACACAAAAACACAGACAGAGAAACATGGAGAGAGAATTGACAGGAAACATAATATGAAATCAGAAACATTAATAGAGAAGGCACACACAAGCTTGACACTCAGCATTAGCCTTATATAACGTAGTGCCAAGGGGCACAATTCTGCTCATAACAGCAATGACTAAAACAAAGAAGTGCTCATATGTTCGTCATGGAAAATTTTGTATAAATGAAGATTTTCTAGGATTTCTTAAGTAACACCAATAGTGTAACACTACTCACATCGCTGTGGTATTTGTGCACATCTTCCAACTGATAATAACATAATCATGTCAGTATTCATCATTGTATTCATCATTTAGATTTTTTTTTCCCAGCTTGGAAAACAAGCTTGGTGGGTTTTTTTTTCTTCTTTCTTTCTTTCCTTCTTTCTTTTTTTTGAGAGAAAAACAATGACAGTTAGGCAACATGAAAATGCTGACAGAGGTATGAAAAGAAAGACAGCAAGAGATTTACATGGAACAGAAGAACACTTCACCTTTTTGGGGGAGAAGACACCAATCGTGCCGCCATCCTCCCGGAGAGCCACACCCATCTCTGCTAGCACTGCCTCCCTCTCCTTGCGATTTCCTCTGTCCTACGTAGCTTCTCTTCCCCCACGATTCATTGAGCTCTGCAATTAGCTTCTCACTCTCCTTCAGTCTCTCTATGGCATCTTCCCCGCCCTCGATCGTCACCGAGGACTGACGTGACCTTGACCCTGATCTTGCTCGCTGTTCCTGTATCTCCTGGAGGGTTTCTGTGGCAGAAATGCAACCGTTTTCACTGGAAGACTGAATACGACAGAAGACTGACATTCTCACACCTTAGGCCTGTGTCACACCATGTGTTCAGCTGAGGCACTCTTTGGAAAGGCTCAACAAATGTATAGCAATGCCCATTGTTAAGCTGTTTTATTTTTCTGCATGTCACATGACAGAACATTCAAAATGCAACTGAATTTACAAAAACCAAACAGAACAAAAGTGTTGATTGGTATTACTATACAGCAAAACATCACCTGCCTTTAACTCTGGGTCAAGTTAGTTTCATTGCATAAAATTAAATGTTAAAAAAGGATCAGCAATTTTCACATGCCCATAGCATTTTTTTTTTTTTTTTTTCCGTCCCAGTTTCCAACATCCATCTCCATCCATCTCCATGCCACAGGTTAAGTGGCCTTAGCATAGCTCAACCAGATTTTACCATCACAGACATTTTCATAGGCCTATATTTCTGTCAGCTGTTCGAGTTAAACTCTGGTTCACATTCTCAAGAGACGATTCACAACTCTAAAGCATGCTGTAAAACAAAAAGAAATTTAAAACAATTCCAAACACTTTCGAGACAAAACAAAGTCACACCTGAAAGAAGAAAAAAAAAAGCATGTTGCAAACTTGAATCATGCTGTCTGGAAATTACTGTCACATTGGCCTTTTGCATGTGTGTGTGTGTGTGTGTGTGTCTGTGTGTGTGTCTGTGTGCATGCGTGCGTGTGCATGTGTGTGTTTGTCTGTCTGTGTGTGTGTGTGTGTGTGTGTGTGTGTGTGTCTGTATCTGTGTGCACACGCACGTGTGCATGTGTGTGTGCGTGTGTGTGTGTGTGTGTATGTGAAAGCATGCACGAAGACTTGTGTGTGAGTGTGTGTGAAAACTTGTGTTGCATGTACTGAATACATATTGTAGAAACATGGAGGAAACACAGCACTGCATGCAGTGAGGAGCTTGATCAATGAGTAACAGAAAAGCAGTGCTACCTGTTCAAATCTCAACACCCAGGAGACTGATTCAATGACTAACAGACACACACAGTAGTGCTACCTGCTCCAATCTCAATGCCCAGGAGACTGATTCAATGATTAACAGACACACACAGCAGTGCTACCTGCTCCAATCTCAATGCCCAGAGACTAATTCAAAGAGTAAACACACACACACACACACACACACACACACACACACACACACACACACACGGCAGTGCTACCTGCTCCAATCTCAATGCCCAGGAGACTGATTCAATAAGTAACAGACACACACAGACACCAGTGCTACCTGCTCCAATCTCAACGCCCAGGAGACTGATTCAATAAGTAACACACACACATCCAGACCTGCCAACCCCTAAGAGACCAATGAGTAAGAACTGAAGCTCAGTGAGGCAGAAATGTGTAATTTCAGAGAGCTAAGAGTAATCAAGCGCGACACTTACCTTTTTTCAACAAAACACGAAGCGATGAAATTGTTCGCACAATTTTGTGAACTTTACTTTTCTTCAAAAACAAGCTTTGTTTTAAGTGTTACAAGAAATCTTTACAAATTATGAAAATGTAGAATACACTGGAAACACATATGCGAACATATGCGATGACACCTTTGTTCTTGCCAGTCATCACATTTGCATTATAACAAACCAAGGACAGGCAGTTCTGCCATGGCACACCAAGGCCTGATAGTGCGCCAGAAACAACCTCAAAAATGTTCTCTCTGTGGCAGACTCTGTGCATGTGGGGTTGGCTATCAGCTCAGTGGTGACTGTGTCATTTTTTAAGTATCGCACCACCCCAGGCCCCCAGGAAAGAATTTGTACCCCCCCCCCCCCCCCCACTTCCTGACTTCCATCAGTCCCCAACACACAAACAGTCCATCTGCAGTCCCCTATGGCAAGGGTCCTCACAATGTGTGTTGTCTTTGTTCGACCACTCTTGAACTGTTTGGCGATCTCCGAATCTGAGAACGCTTCTTTAAGAGCGATGTTGTGCTCGACGAAAAATCTGGCCACCAATGCTTCAGCCCGAATTACCCTTTTCCTCATTTCATCCTCTTTTGAGGTGTCTACAGTCTGAAAAAACTGTGTGATGCTGAAAAATTGCCGCGTTTGAGGAATCGATGTGCTTGCATGACTCAAGGTGACGCTTCACATCCACCATCCCCCCATGGGAAATTGTGAAGTCCAACTCGCAAGTGGTACACCTTCCACAATTTACACCTTTAGCCAAAGGTTGTATGCAGGGGAACTTTTCTGAGTATTCTTTTCGGGACTTTTGACCAAGGTTTTTTTTCTTTTTCACATCTTGTCCAGAACTTTCTGCTCCATGTTTTGACATTTTCGTAGCTACAACTTCAAAAGGACGCCAACTTCGCTGAATAGTAAAGATGGTAAAATGAACGGCGCATGACCAGAAATGCTTCCTGAAGATTACTGGTTATACGCACGGCATCATGCGTGTCTGTACATAAGCCGATTTTTTGTCCGTTTTTTTTTTTTTTTTTTAACTTTCAATGTGTAATTTTTTTGCTAAATGGGTAAGGGCTTAAGATTTATCCATTGGGCGTAATAAATTACGCGAAATGCGTAATGGTTGGCAGGTCTGCACATCAGTGCTATCTGCTCCAATCTCAATGCCCAGGAGACTGATTCAATAAGTAACAGACACACACACAGCAGCCCTACCTGCCCCAATCTCAATGCCCAGGAGACTGATTCAAAAACTGACACACACAGAGCAGCCCTACCTGCTGCAATCTCAATACCCAGG
>JADBJO010006656.1:0-2500 GCA_016801955.1 Conus betulinus | reverse complement strand
ATTTATCACAAAACAGAACATGCCCCAAAATCAACCCATCAATTTATCTAATCAAATGCTGCACATGATAGCAGTTCAATTCATGAAATAATACTTGCAATCCAGAATGCAAAATTCCCATGTCATCATTTCAACCTGTCTTTCCACATGTCAGCAGTCAAAGGAAAGCTGATCACCCCCAGGCTAACTTGTGAAGGCAATGAAGCCAGCGCTCAGCACAAGGACCAGAGAACCTGGTTGACACCAGTGAACATCAGCGCTTTGAAGCCCACTGAGAAGAGCTTTGAAAGCAGCAAGGACCTGGCAAAATGGACATAAGAAAACCTGACACACCAACCAGCCGCTGGGCAAGTAGTCAGCATTGCAGACTCCCAGTTGGAGGCTGTGGGTTCAATTACCATCACAGCCATTTCTTTGTGGGGTTTTTTCTTTTTCTGCCCTGACTGGCTCCCACCCAGAGTTCAGTTTGGTATGGGCTCAATTGCAAAGACTGCATGGTCGAGTTTCATCCACTTAATGGATGAATTTCTCAGAGTGTTGCTCAGATTTCCTGACCAACACTGCAGGTGTCTGTATCTCTCAGGCCTGGTTGATGCCGGGACATATTATGAAAGTAAGCATAGAGTACATCCTTTCACAAAGTTTCAGACTAGATTGGAAATCCTTAGCATCATCTTCATCATCCTTATCCTCATCGATCAGCATAAAAAATCTCTCAAATTCTGTGGCCCTTCATGCTCTCTTCTCTCAAGGTGACCTCAGTTTAAATTTATCTCTCCACATCTATGGCCTTGCTTTGAGGCTGTGTGGGTGACTAGTATTGGCAAATTCACAGGGACCATCACTGGACAGACATGGGTGGCGCCCTCCTGAGGGAGGGCTCACACTCACTCCACAACTAAGCAGTTATTGTCAGTATGGGGCTGAGTAGGTGGTGTTCTGCATTTGTTGGATCAGAAAATGCACCACTAAACACCACCAAAGTGACTCTGCAGCAGTGCACTGTCTCCTCTGGTAGGTAGCCTCATGAAGACCTGACACTGACTGCTTCCTGTGGATTGCTGGTACCCTGTGTGTAGCCACAAAACACCCGTGCCATGTTCTGGCAGGTCAGGCCAGGTTGTGGCTGTACACGCAGAGTTGGAATGCACATTAAGTGTACAATGCCATTGAGGTGGCATAGAAAATGGGACTGCAAGAAAAAAAACAAAAAAAACCCTGACATGCCTAAGACAGCGAGACATGAAAAGGGAGATGGGAGACAGAGAGAGAGAGAGAGAGAGGACAAAACGAATGTAGAGAAACATAAAAGTATGAGACAGATACAGCTGATGGGAGGACACAATGAGAAGCTGTGAAAGAGACTTCAATATTTGTTAGCTCTTTCATATGTGTGTGAGTGTGTGTGTGTGTGTGTGTGTGTGTGTGTGTGTGTGTGTTGTGTGTGTGTGTGTGTGTGTGTGTGTGTGTGTGTGTGGTGTGTGTGTTCTCGCGCCGTGTGTGAGTGTGTGTGTGTGTGTGTGTGTGTGTGTGTGTCAAGTGTGTGTGTGTGGTGTGTGTGTGTGTGTGTGTGGTGTGTGTGTGAGTGTGTGTGTGTGTGTGTGTGTGTTGTGTGTGTGTGTGTGGTGTGTGTGGGTGTGTGTGTGTGTGTGTGTGTGGTGTGTATGTGTGTGTGGTGTTGTGTGTGTCTGTGTGTGTGTGTGTGTGTGTGTGTGTGTGTGTGGTGTGTGTGTGTGTGTGTGTGTGCATGAGAGACAGAAGAGGGGAGGGGGGGCAGAGAGAGAGAGGTGAGAAAGTGATGTGGGGGGAGGGGAGAGGCAGACAGACAGACAGACAGGAGGGGCAGAGAGGCAGAGAGAGAGAGTGACAGAATGAGAGAAAGAAAGACTCAGACAGACAGACAGACAGAAGGGACAGAGAGAGGCAAGAGAGAGAGAGAGAGAGAGATTGTGTGTGTGATGATGTGAAGAGAGAGAGAGGCAGACTGAGAAAAAGAAAGAAGACAGTTAAACAGGACAGACAAAATGGACAGAGAGAGTCAGAGTTGGAATCAGAGTCACAATAACGTTTGCAATGATTTGATGTACAGGCCATTTTTTTTCCCCATGTTAAAATGGGTAGGGTGGGGGTATGGGTAATACATGACAGTGATATTGATCTGGAAAACAACATTCATAGGTACATGAATGTAAAGTATTTGCAGCTCATCAGATGCATTAGGGAGACAGACAGACAGACTGACAGAAACAAAGATGGAGAAAGGCGAGACAGAGAAAGTGACAGAGAGAGCAGACAGAGACAAAGACGGAGAAAGGCAAGACATAGAAAGTGACAGAGAGAGAGACAGAGAGATGGAGAATGTAACCGTTTTCTTTTTTTTTAGTATCCTCCTCCCCCCCCCCCCCCCCCCCCCCCTCTCCCTCCCCGTGATAGGAAGGAGAGGGGAGAAGTGAGACCGGAGAGAGCCCCCAAAAAATAGACACCGAAGATAGAGACAGAG
>JADBJO010006655.1:112500-122500 GCA_016801955.1 Conus betulinus | reverse complement strand
TTTTTTTCCTTGTATTTCTTAACAGAACACAAAAATCAAGAAATTCCATCGTTTATATCAGTAAAGAAAAATGGGTCTTTTATGTACAAAGAGAAGTTTGTTGTGTTGGGGGCGTAAATGGAACTTGACACTGTGCATGATCAGTATAAAGCTTGTGGTAGTTGTTGAAATGATGGCACTGTTGCTCATTCTATACGGTATGAACATTGGTGTGTAAGTCACTATGAATGCGTTGGGGAACGTCATGAGATTCTCCGGGGCTACTTTGTACACAGGCAGCTGAGCAGGAACACCGCGAGTGTCACCGTCTGATGGCGCCGACCTTTCTGGAACTGCTTGCGGCTCGTCCCGGAACCTGTACTGTCGTCCGATTGGAAGACGTCATCAGCCTGTCTTCGCCTGCACTGCTTACCAGTCCACCACAACGACATGGGTGCACACTTTACCACCTGCCTACAAGTCAAATAGCCGCTTCAGGGTTGTTTTTTGTGCGTAATGCCGCTGACATACATAAACAACCAGACAGACAGGCACAGGGAGTTAACATAAAAAGTCCATTGCTGAGGGTCTGGCACCGGTAATGAAAATGATAATAATTAGTTTCAAAGTGAAATGATCGCAGATGGAAATTTGAAACGGACTTAAAAGAAGAAAGTCTTCCGCCAGATGACAGGGAGCAAAACATTGAAGACAAACCATGACGCGTTTCGACCTCTGTGCTCTCTTCTTCAGGCCAGACAAACTACATTGCAGGCAATGAACATACCCAGAGTTGAGTTTGCTGCGGACTCAGTTGGGAAGACTGGGACCACACAGTCGAGTTTCATCCACTTAATGGATGCGTTTCTGAGAGTGTTGCTCAAATTTCCTGACCGACACTGCAGGTGCCTGTATCTCTCGGGCATGGTTGACGCCGGGATATATTATGAAAGGAAGCGTAGAGTACAGCCCTGTCATGTAGTCTCAGACCGAAATGGAAATCCGTAGCATCATCTTAATCATCCTCATTCTCATCGATCAGCATTTAAAAAAAAAAAAAAAAAAAGTCTCAAATTCCGTGGCCCTTCATGCCTTGCTCTCATGGTGACCTCAGTTTCGATGTCTTCTCCACGTCTGTGGCCTTGGTTTGGTTTCGTCGGGGTCACCGGTATCGGCGAGTCCATGGGGGCTGTCGCTGGACGGACGTGGTGGCGCCCTCCGGAGGGAGAACTCACTCACGCCGGCTCCGCGACTAAGCAATTATTGTCGTCAGTAGGGGGCTTAGTAGGTGGCGACCTGCGTATGTTAGATCAGAACAGGTGCCACTGAACACCACCGAAGTGACCCGGCGGCAGTGCAGTGTCTCCTCCGGTGGGTTGCCTCTTGACGACTGACATTGAATGCTCCTGTGGATTGCCGGTGCCGGGGCTGCGGCGGGGGACCGGCCGGGCTGTGGGCTGTGGACGGGGTGTCGGAATGAGCGGCGTGGGTTGCACTGCCTCTGAGGTGGCGCAGAAGTTGGGACAGTTAAAAAAAAAAAAAAAAAAAAAAAAAAAAAGATGGTAAAAAGAGTACCTGGAGAGGGGATGACCGACGTTTCGTGTCGTAGACACTTCAACAGGGAATGATAGCAGTGGGAAGATGTTGATGGTGGTTGACTTGGGTCACTGAGCGCAGTTCATGGTTTGAAGGGGTGGAAACGTCGGTCATCCCCTCTCCAGGTACTCTTTTTACCATCTTTTCCCTTAACCTATTTGAAACGAGTACAGCAGTCACTACTTCAATTTTTTAAGTCTATATATACAGAATTTCCAGGCCCTCTACCGAATGAAGCAAAGAATGTCGCCACAGAGGCTCATGTCTCGGTACAAGTTCTTAATGATGAAAAGTCAGTTTATGGGTTGTGTATTGAACTGGTTGGATCATCAGTTTTGTCACCCCCTTCCAGAGTAGCAGAAAAAAAAAGGATCAGCGTGATGAAGACGAGAAGAAATATGGACTGCACAGTCACCCGCGTTAAGCACTACCACTGTCGCAGCCACAAGAAGAAAAAAAAAACACACCCGAAGGTGCTGGGGAGGACCCAGAGAAGCTTTAGAGCAGTCCTGTACCACCCTTGGAGGCCTGCGCTGTGTTGACGATGGGTACAGGCACGCGCAGGACACGCCATTACATATCAAGGGACATAACTGCTCCTGGACAGAGGTAAATCAGACTATAGGATGCAACTCATAACAGCCTTAAAGTAGCATCCCATGGGTGTACCAGCCCGTATTTCATGACTGCAGTGCCCACCTGCGAAAAATACCACTCTGCCCACGAACAGTGCCACTCCAGACATAGCCAACCTTTCGCCATACGCTCTCATCTGCCCTCAAAAGAGAAGACATCGGTAACACTTCGCGCGTGCTCGCCCACGCGCAGATGCAGGCGTGTTCATACGCATTCACGATGATCTCCGTTTTTCATACCCTGTCATACACACACACCTTATCTTCCGTCCGCATCTTTTATTTTTAAAGCTAGTGCGACGGTCACTGTTTAAGCGACTAAATACGTATATATTAGGAACCATTAATCATATTTTAAACCTGCTGAGCCTTTGAAATTTATTTTTCATTCATTTGATTTTTGAATAGCTTTATTCCTCGTAGTTCAATATTTTTCTTTATTTCAAAAATGATGTTTTAGCTTCTTCTGATTAATTGTACTTTCTGATTTCAAAAGAACCCTAAATGAGGCAGCAAACGTTAACAGTAATTAAAGTACAAGTATAGTAACTCTTGTAGATGTACCACAACCATCACTTCCAAGGGAATAATTGCAAGAAGAAATCTAGTTGTATTGCTTCAACGAACAGACTGGCACCAACATGCATGCACGTGTTCGGGGGGAAAGCAGTGTACTCTGCATTATCTTCACCTTCCCACAAAAAAGACCAAACACACATACACAATCACACTAAAAAAAAAAAAAAAAAATCTGCGCTGCCGCCGGTACGGGGTGAGAGCTTGAGGTCGACCTGTTCCCATTGGACCGAGGTGTTATTTCTATGACAGACTAGTCAGTCGTCCTCCTCCAGATGGGAGAAAAGAAAACACGGGGAGAAACCAGCGGAACAAGATCCACGTAAAGTTTAGAAAGGGTGGGGGTTAGTTTCCGCCGAGGACATTGACGAACAAAGTACACAAGACACGATGCATTTCGACCTCTTGGGTCTTCTTCAAGTGAAAACAAAAATACGTAACATTTAACATTTAGGACAGTACAAACAAAGAACGAAGAGCGACTTATCTGATGTCCATGTGGTAAGCTGTGAAGAATGGCTGACCGAAGGAAATGACAGAGGGGATTATGGGAGAGGAAGAGGGCCGGGGGGGGGGGGGGGGGGGGGGGGGTTTGTTTGTTGCGTGAAGGGAGGGGATGAGCCCCTCTGTCATTTCCTTCGGTCAGCCATTCTTCACAGCTTACCACATGGACATCAGATAAGTCGCTCTTCGTTCTTTGTTTGTACTGTCCTAAATGTTAAATGTTACGTATTTTGTTTCACTTGAAGAAGACCCAAGAGGTCGAAATGCATCGTGTCTTGTGTACTTTGTTCGTCAATGTCCTCGGCGGAAAAACTAACCCCACCCTTTTCTAAACTTTGCTTCGTTCTCCGCCATCAGTCGCTCCATTTTGAAATTAAGAGGTCTTAACGCGTCGTGTTTTGTCTTGTGACTCATTTTTCCACGTTTTCTTGGCGGTTCGCTAACATTTATTTCAGATTTGTTTAGATTTCCGCCTGCAGTCGTCTCACTTTGTAACTAGATCTTCTTGGAGTGTGTTTTGGTGTATATTTCTTTCTCCCGTACTTTTTTGTTTAACTTGCTCGTGTCCGTCTTTCATTCTTTTTGTACTGCATTGACCATTTCTATGCTTATGTCTTACCAATTATTGCATTGTTTTGTTGTCTATTTTTCTCTTCTTTGAAAACATCCTCATCGTGTCTATCTTACATTCTTTTTGTACTTTTCTTGCTGCTGTTGAAAAACTTTTGTTTGTCTTTGGCAGCCTCGACCCAGCAGACCTGGAGACAGCGGCTTCAGACCTGGTCAGCTGGCGGTCCACCATCAAGGTTAGCATCAAGCAAGCAGAGCAGAGCAGAGAAAAGAGGCCCAGTGGGAAGAACGGTGGAGCCGCAGACGGGCAGAGAACGGCGTCGGCCCCCACAGACACTGATGACGGAGACTTCACCAGCAGAAACTGCAACAGAGTCTGCCGCTCGAGGATCAGGCTCTTCAGCCACAGCAGGCGCTGCAACTCCACAACTGACTGATCCATGGCGCAACACCATGGTCTCTCCAGACAGACGAATGGTAACTTTGTGTCATTCGTGCCTTTTTTGGTGTGCATTTCTTTCTTTTCTGTTTGTTGATTTCTGTCTGTCTGTCCTTCTATCTATCGAGCTTTCCTTCTTTCTTGCTATCTTCCAGTCATCTTTTACTCCGTTTCTTTCGTTCTATCTTTCTTCTTGTGTGTCTTCTTTTTCTCTCTCTCTTTTTTTTCTTTTTTCTTCCTTTTTCCCCACTTTCATATTCCTTTTTTTTCTTTTCTATCTTTCTGTATTTATTTCTTTTATGAAAAAGGCGTCCGCCATTTTTTTCTTTTTTAATTCTTCCTTTTCTTTTGCGGGATGTCTTTCGTTCATGTGCTGTTGTTGGTTGCTGTCATTTCTTACATCTTCTCATCCCTGCTTTCCTCTGTCTATCTCTATTTGTCTCATTTTTTGTCTCTACTCGTCGTTTACCTCTTGTGTCTCTCCGTGTCTGTCTGTCTGCCTGTCTGTCTGTCTGTCTGACTCTCGTATTTCCTCTCCGTCTGTCTGTTCTATCTCATGGTGTGTTGTTTTTGTGTATTTTTTTTTCTGTTTGTCAGATTGTCTGGGATATTGCTTTTGACCATTTCCCTTGTTCATTAGTGAAGTGTCATTTAAGAATGCTGAAGATGTCTTATGTGTCATGTTCAATCAGTGATTACGGGACCTAATTATCATCTTAACTTACCCTTGACGTGTTTCTGACAAGATAACAATAATTGTGTGTGTGTGTGTGTGTGTGTGTGTGTGTGTGTGTGTGTGTGTGTGTGTGTGTGTGTGTGTGTGAGTGTGTGTGTGTGTGTGTGTGTGTGTGTGTGTGTGTGTGTGTGTATTTGTAGGTGTGTGAGTGGGATGCATGTCTATGTTCCCTCAGCTCTATGTTCCCTCAAGTCAAGTTATATGCTATGTCATGTCATGTCATAATGCCATGTCATATCATGCCATGTGCCATGACATATGCCATGCCATATTACATGACGTAAATATCTCTTGACTTGAGGGAACATAGAGCTGAGGGAACATAGAGCTAATTCTCCTAACAAAACCGCTCTATGTTCCCTCAGGTCTATGTTCCCTCAGCTCTATGTTCCCTCAATTCAAGTTACATGATGACCAGAGGTCAACTAATGGTCAGAGTGACACCTGTGGTCAAGCAATGGTCAGTGTGTAACAGTGTTCAAGCAATGGTCAGAATGATCATTGGTCAAGCAATGGTCGGAGTGACCTGTGGTCAAGCAATGGTTAAACTGACCAGTGGTCAAGCGTGAGTTTATAATGAAAATGACATGAGAGAGAGAGAGAGAGAGAGAGAGAGAGAGAGAGAGAGAGAGAGAGAGAGAGACTACTGTTAGACCATTGCTTGACCATTGGTCAGTCTGACCTCTGCTTTACCACTGGTCACTTTGACATGATATGACATGTTACTTGACTTGAGGGAACATAGAGCTGAGGGAACATAGAGCTGAGGGAACATAGAGCTGACCCCTGTGAGTGTGTGTGTGTCATCAGCAACACGGTGCCGTTCAAAGCATTCCAACATATTTCATAGACAATGGACGACAATTTCAGAACCCAAGATGTAATATGAAGCATGTCACAATGGATAATGTTTTCGCTGTATGACATCGTTGGTGATTAAAATCGGAGAATCAACCCACTGGGAACGAGTTTCGTGTCCTATTTTTTCTCTATTGCGATAAGAAACACCCAAACAGCATGAACTACTTTTGTCATGACTGAACAAGCAGGAGCTTCATTCTGTTCACACCTGTAAATGGGATTCTTCAAGACTGTCTGAGCGGAGAACTTGGTCTTTGAAAAGGAGTACCAAACACAACTGGGCTTTCCTCCTCGCCTGGCTGTCGACATGAGCTCTGGATACGATTTTCGATGAAAAAATACCCTGTGGGAAACGGACCAATAATGTTTATACATCTTTAGTCGTATTTATCATAGACATAGAGTCATCAAACGGCATTTCGATCGGGAAGTCTGAATTTCGTAGACTGACAATTAGCTCACAACTCCGACAGTGACACAAAGTGGAACAAAAAGCCGACTGTTCTAGAGAAGTGAGTATTGTCAGTCATGTCGTAGAGTCGCAAGCTTGTCGCATAAAAATCGAAGGCATGCGATACACGAAAAATGAGAGCTTACGGACTTGACTTTGAATGTACATTTTTGGACCCGCCACTTTTTCTCACATATTTTTGCCAAAGCAAAAAGAGGTCCAGGTTTGGTAGGCGGAAGATGAAAAATGGCACCAAAACTGATTGTACGAGATGCCAGTTTAGGGAAAATATGAGCTTTTTGGTCCAAGGTATAAAATACATTCACTGTTGTGAATTTAGCGACGTATACATAATAAATACTTATGTAGGTTCCGAGGCACTTACATGTTAAAGAGTTGACACGACATAATCCAGATTTATCAATCAACGGAGGTGAGGGAGAAGGTAACTCTTGAAACAAACAATTTCAACTGGCGGTCGAAGGATAAAAAATGGCGTCAGAATCGATCGTGCAAAATACCAGTTAAGTTTAGAAAATACGGGCTTTTCTGTCCAACACAGTTGTAAAGAATAAAATGCATTCATTTTGTGACTTCAGCGACATAGACATAATAATGATGTAGGTTCTGAGGCATTGCTATTTGAAAGAGTTGACACGAACTAATCCAAGATTGATCAATCAGGGGAGGTAAGGGGAAAGGTAACTCCCGAACAGACCATTTCATCTGCTGAGGGTCACCACGAGAAAAGTGCCCATTTGAGCACCTGGCTACACAGACCTTCACGTGCTGATGTATTGTCAGTTGTTCCTGTTGATATTAGTTCTCTCTGAAAAACACATTGCTCCCTGTGGATTTGTTGTGGCTAATGCTGTGTCCGAATGAACTAGAGTGGTGGTGTGTATGGGAGAGCGTCATTAATGAGAAGCGTGGCGAAGAATGCACAGAACGATGACACGTAACAACAGCAACAGCAGCCTGCACAGTAACAACATCAGCCACCACCACAACAAAAACATAGTTTCAACGGAACTAAATGTTTCTCTTTTTGACAAGCCTCCCCGGCTCCCCTCTTTATATTTATTGTCCATACTCATTCTCTCCAAATCAATACAATCGGATTTATCTTCACTCCATTTGTTGCCCTTTTTGTACGCACGGAGTGAATCGATGTTGAGAAAAAACAATTAAGAAACCTTGAGCAAAAAAAAAACAAACAACAAAGGGCAGTAATTCCTGCAAGAAAACAAAGGGCAGTAATTCGGTTGGGTTTGATCAGGAATATGTTCATTGGAATCGCTCTTTGTGGGATTGAATCAACCTTTTCTTTCAAAACAATAGAAAGACCATGCCGCTTAACGAACGAAACAAACAAATGACATAACAAAACGCGACGCGTACGAAGAAGTACAGTAATTCTTGCCCAATCATGATGAGAAAAAAAAAAGTGAGTGACTGCTCGTTCGTGCTGAATGGCCCCAAATGGTGTTTCATTGCCTGAGAAGAAGACGCAAAAGGTCTGGAAAGGCGTCATGCTGTCTTGTCAGTGGTATGTCCGGCGGTGTAGTCATATCTCCTGGAATTAGGTTTCCATTTCCGCCTGCAGTCCCTCCCCCAGCTCCTTCCCTCCCTGCCCCGCCCCTGCATGATGGTATGACAGTAGTGACGTCAGTGTGAGCACAACACCTGTGCTGGCTCCTGATCCCCTTTACAGTTGGAGGTGGGAAAGGCACTGGGCGAACAGGCCGTGACCTGAGCAATGACCCTCTGCTACACAGGATTTTCTCTGACAGTTGATTGTACTGGGCTCCAGACTGATGTGGTCTGGCAGTACCAGATGTTATTTGGCAGAGGAGGGACGCATCCACATCTGGGGTTGGGAATGCACCTGCCCTGAACCAGTACATAGCTCAGTCTATGCACGTCACAACTGGTTGGTTTCTTGGCCTGTGGATGTCTGAAACTCATTCTAACGTATCTGTTTGGCCCAGGAGTTCCATTGAAAATAACCAGCATGATTCGTTTTTTTTGCAATGAACAGGCGGCGTTTAAGCGTGTCCATTTTGAGTTGCAAGGTTGCCACGCAACAGTGTATGTCTGTAATTCAGATGTCAATCGCAGACAGACCAAAATTCGACTTTTAACTCTTTCGAATCACAACTTCTCGTTTATTCCCTTGACAGTATAAACTATTGTTTTGTTAGTTTTCTTTTGCGCCTGATCAGCGAATTTATTACAAGAGACAGAACGAAAAACTTTTCTTTTCAAACAAATGCTGACCATTTTCAGACAAGAAAAGTAATTATTTCGAATCAGTCCTATTTGACGTTCTTTCAGGAATCATGCTTGTTTAGTCACCGTAAGTGGACATTTGGGTGAACAGTATATCTTGGTGTTTTGAACCCTTAAATAGAACCATCACCATTATGTACGAGAACAAACATATCGTAGCCATTTGTACTGGAACCATGCAAGGTGGATATCCCATCCCCAAGCTAGTCAAGCACTTGAAGTTATAAACCTCTGGCATTAAAACCTGTCCGAAATTAGTCAGCCAACGGGTGGCATAGACCCGAGGACAGCTTGAGAGAAAGGTCGACAACCTCTTCTGATACTTCTGTCGGGGAAAAAGTGTGTTGAGTGTTGTGAACAGAGCAGCTCAATGTTTTTAAACCAACTCAGTGTCTCTCTCTCTCTCTCTCTCTCTCACATATATATATATATATATATATATCTCAGACTGAAAAAAAAAAAAAAATTGTAAGGATAAGTAACCTAGCCCCGTCGTGTTTTAATAACTGTAAGAAGTATTCAATTGTAAAACAGAGCTTGCTCTTACGTCTTGGATTAGAGAAATAGAAGAAGTCAAACTTTCAAATCTCTTAGTGATAGTTAATTCCACAGAATGAGCCTGCAATAAGAGTAATGTTTTCGAAAAGAAAAAAACATCGCCAACAGAAAGAAGACTCACTAACATAAGTTCTGGTCGAATAACGTTGCTTTTAAAACCTTATTGTTCATTCTCTGTGACCACAGAAAGTGGTAACTTCACGCGTCTGCCTTTTTCGGTTTTAAAGAAGAATGCTATCCCAGAAAAAGGCTGGTGTGCAATACCGTATTATGCTTGTTTGAGTTTTCAAAAAACCAATCAAAGGTGCCACCTAAGAAAGCAAAAGAAAATCATGAAAGAGCAAAACAAGCTACATTTTTTTGTTGAAAATCAGAAAAGTACAAGGCTCATTTTGAGAAGCATTTATTATTCCCATTTCACCCTCTCAAGCACATACTGTTAGTTAGGCAGAATTAACTACCGCTGCAGATAGGAATGCTTATCTCCCCCCTATTTCTTCACTCTAAGATATCAGAGCAAGTTTTCTTTTATAATTGAAGATAGATAGATAGATAGATAGATCGAGGGTTGACCGCCAGAACCAAGTATCTGAATGTTCTGATAGTTTACAGGAGACGATTTTTAAACTTTCATCTGCTGTAGCATGCAAACAAATGAAGTGAGCACCTCAAAACTTTTACACAAAGTAAATCAATATTTCTGCTGACAGCAATTCCGTGAATTTGCATTTTGCTCTTGTTCTGAGTGTAAACAGTACAGTTCAATGCATGCATAAGAATACCATGATCAGAGGCAACTAGAA